>CANTUT010000157.1:667500-767500 GCA_947687605.1 Reutealis trisperma | reverse complement strand
AATTCCCATAGCATCACTCCCTGTAATAACTATATCATCAACATAGACTACAAGAAGGATGATACCAAAGTTAGATTTAGAATAAAATACTGAGTGATCAGATTTACTCTTCGTCATCCCAAACTTCTCAATGGCCTGGCTAAATTTCCCAAACCAAGCACGTGGACTTTGTTTTAACCACCCATACAAGGACTTGCGAAGATGACATACTCTCCTATAGTCCCCTTGAGCAACAAAACCAGGTGGTTGCTCCATGTACACCTCTTTCTGTAGGTCACCATGTAGGAAGGCATTTTTTATGTCTAACTGATGTAAAGGCCAATTATGAATTGCTGCCAAAGAAATGAACAAACGAACAGAGGTTAATTTGGCCACAGGAGAAAAAGTGTCAAAATAATCCACATTATAAGTCTGAGCATAGCCTTTAGCCATAAGGCGGGCTTTAAGTCGAGTGATGGAGCCATCAGGATTGATTTTTACTATAAACACCCATTTACATCCAATAGCCTTCTTTCCTGCAGGTAAATCTACTAAATCCCAAGTACCATTAGCATCTAAAGCATTCATCTCTTCTATCATAGCATCACGTCGACCAGGATGTGACAAAGCTTCAGAGATAGTTTTTGGAATAGTGATAGAATCAAGAGATGCCACAAAAGAACAAGATGAAGAAGACATGTGAGCATAAGAAACAAAAGATGAAATAGGATAAGTGCATTGTCTTTTACCTTTACGAACTGTAATAGGAAGATCAAGATCACTAGTCATGGGATCTGATGGCATTGAAGTTAATGGCTCAGGACATGAAGGAAGAAGCCTTTGCCTTCTAAAATAAATCTGCCGAATAGGTGGTCTTGGTGGTGGTGGATTAGGATCATCAGACAAAACAGGAGTAGGAGGAAGAGCAGATGACTGAGATGTGATAGTACAAAGTAACAAATCATCATCCTCCTCCAATTGACTGGAATAAGTGGAAGGGGTGGAAAAGAAAGGAATATGTTCGTGAAAAGTAACATCGGCTGACATAAGATATCTATTAAGAGTAGGAGAATAGCAACAATAACCTTTTTATAATCGGGAATATCCAAGAAAGACACATTTCAATGACTTTGGATCTAACTTAGTGAGATTAGATCGAACATCACAAACAAAGCAGGTACACCCAAATACACGAGGTTTAATAGGAAACAAAGATTTAGTGGGGAATAAGATATAATAAGGACTCTCACCATGAGGAACAAACGAAAGCATCCGATTAATCAAGAAACATGCTGTAGAAATTGCATATGCCTAAAACTATTTAGGAACTTGCTTTTGAAAAAGAAGTGCTCTTGTAGTTTCAAGAAGATGTCTACTTTTTCTTTCGGCTACTCCATTTTGAGATGGGGTATCAACACAAGATGATTGATGAAGCATGCCATTTTGGATCATATAACTCTGGAAAGGTTCAGAAAAATATTCTTTTGCATTATCACTTCTCAAAGTTTGGACAGAAACATTAAATTGGGTTTTTAGTTCCGCACAGAAAGCACTGAAATGAGTAAATAACTCAGAATGACTTTTCATTAAGTAAAGATAAGTAACTCTAGTGAAATCATCAACAAATGTAACAAAATATTTAAACCCCGGTTTGGACAACACAGGACACGGAACCCAAACATCTGAATGAACCAACTCAAATGAAGAAGTAGCTTTTTTATTGACTCGAGGGAGAGAACACAAACAATGATGTTTAGCAAATTGACAGGACTCACAATCTAAAGAAGATACATCATGAAACTAAAGACACAATTTCTTCAACACAGGTAAAAATGGATGACCAAATCGACAATGAGCTTCAAAAGGGGTGAGAACACTAGAACAAATAGATCTCGGTAGTTTTGTATCCAGAATGTAGAGGCCTCTAGATTCACGTTCCCTACCAATAATCTTCTTTGTCAAAAGATCCTGAAAGATATAGTAATCAGGAAAAAATGAGACAAAACAATTTAGGGCATGGGTGATTTTACTAACAGACATGAGACTATATGAAAAATAAGGTAAACTAGGGATAGAGGATAATGACAATAATGAAGTTAAATCAATGGTGCTGGTACCAAGGACAGAAGAATTAGATCCATCTGCTAAGGTGACACTAGATGGAAATAGGTGAGACTCAACATTGGATAGGAGATTATGATTATCTGTCATGTGATATGTGGCACCAGAATCAATGACCTAATCGAATGAAGAAGAAAGGAGACACGTACTTGGGTTACCTGACTCGGCAATGGCAGAGATAAATTGAGATGAAGACTTCAAAGCTTCTTGGTACTCAAGAAATTTACCATATTCATCTGTAGAAACTATAAAAGTGTTGTCAGATGAGGAACCAGAACTAGAAACTGTATTAGTAGCTATAACATAAGCTGAGGAGGACTTCTGATTTTTATTTAGCAATTTTCTACAATTGCGCTTTGTATGGCTTGGTTCATGTTAGTAGTAGCACACTACTCCTCCTGAATCCTGAGTCTGATTATCTTGATTGCTAAGACCTCTACTTATGTTATAATTTCTAGTAGAAGACTGTACTATTTTTTATCCATGACTGACAAGAGCATTATGAGTTTGAGCAAACGGAATGACAGATGGCTTGTTATCAGTACGCAAAATCCTAGTAAAAACCTCATGTAGGGAGGAAATTTCAACATTAATGAGAATTTGAGACTTAGCAGTATCAAACTTAGAATTAAGACCAGCTAGAAAACTCATTACAACCATCTACTCTCATTGAGCCTGCTGGACTTTCACATTAGAGTTAAAGGGCAACAAGACATTAAGTTCTTCATAGGTTTTCTTGAAGTGCATGAAATAGGCCGTCAATGATTTTTCTTGCTGTTCAGTCCCATAAAAATCCTTACAAACATCATAAATACGTGAAATATTCCCTTTACCCGAGTATAAGAATTCCAAGTACTCCATTAGATCTTTAACAAATTCGCAGTGACTAACAAGGGAAATTACCTCAGTGTCAATGGAGTTTCTGATCTACACAAATAGTCGAGCATCCTCCCGCAGTTATACCTGTTTGGTATCGTCAGTTGGTGGATTTTTCATCAAATGATCATCTTTAGAGATACTGCGCAAATAAATTTTGATGGTTTTGTACCATTCCAAGTAATTAGAACCATTTAACTTCTATTCTGTGATTCGAGATGCCACAGGAATAACATCCATCACCACCATATTTTTTGTTTCCTCACCCATCTTCACAAACAACCAAAAAGAAAAAGGTAATATGAAAATCCAAAAGAAGAGTTCACAGAGGAGAGAAGAAGTACAATATGGAGATCAAAGAGAAGCCCAACTGAATCAACAAAAGATGCAGGGACAACACCTCTGCTCACTAGGGTAGAGAAAGCAACAGAGAAGGAACCTCTGCTCACTGGGGCAGAGAAATAAAACTAAGAAAGAAAGAAAAGAAACAGGGCAGAACCCTAACGACCACAGGCTGCTTAGGGCAGCTTTGATACCATGTTATCAGACGTAGAATTTCTTAATCTATTATTGTAGAAAAATAACTAAATATATACAGGTATTTGAGCTCCAATCTAGGAAATAAATCAGAGTTCTAATCTAGGAAATAAATTAGAAAATATTCCTAAGATGGTATTCCTTAGATTAAGCCTAAGATTAAGTTATTCACATCTATTTACATAATCATAACACACCTCATTCTGACAATTCACTAAAAAATGTTCAAGAGCACGCGAAGTGTCATGTCTCTTCTGTTTCTCAAGTGAAGTGTTAATGCTGCCTCAATCATTTATTTTAAAATTTAAATTTGTGGCTACTCGTAAGCCACATGTCAATGTCTAACCACCATTGGACTCTTCATTTTGTATTCCTCCCTTATAAATTTAAGCCTTCCTTTCTTTAGGATTTTTCCTTCTCACTCTTATTCTCAAGCCCTTTTTTCTGCCAACTTTCTTTTCCATTCTTTTTACCCACCATTTTTATTTTCAGAAAACTCTATTTGTTCTAAGATTCCTTCTTATTTTCTTCCTGGGTAGTTGCTAATACTTTGCTCGACGCTTCTCCTCAACCATTAGTAAGTTTACTTTTTCCCCTTTTTTTTTTTTAAGATGAGTGATCTTAAGGATAGCTAGCATTGTCATCTTTCTAGAGATGATCAAGATAGTAAGGGTACTCTATTCGATCATTCTTCCACTTCTAAAATCCTTTATTTTAGTAGGGTCATTAAAACTAAGAAAAATCAAAAAATAAAGATAAAACCATTTCAACCAGTGTTTCTGTCGATTCTACGTTCATTCCCCCTATTTTACCCTGACTATGAATATTCCTAAGTTTCTTATAGATTGCCCTAAAAACCTCGAACCCTAGTGAGGAATAGAAAAGTTTCCTTGCGATCTAAGTGGAGATCACCTTGAAGAAATTAGGGTGATCTATGATATTCTTGCAGACTATAAAATATGATTACTGAACCTTGAAATGTTTGCAAACCAAAAATTAGGGGAACAAGATCGAATAGTCGAATGGTTTATGTGGAGGACCTAGATTCTAGCCTCCGATTCCTTCTTGCTTGCCTATTTGGTGACATACTCTGAGAGTACAATATCCCTATTTGTTAGCTTCATCAAAACTCCTAGAAAATCCAAGTTATCCTTAGGATTTTAGGGCAAATCCATGGGTTTGGGATCTCTAATAGAGTAGTTAGGGAGATATATTGTCTTGTGCCGAAGAAAGGTTTTGATCATTTTAATCTTCAGAGCGAAAGGAAGATTTTTAATTTGCTATCTTCCTTAAAAAACTAGAAGCAAAAATTCTTTATAATTTCTCATGAGAAAGGCTAGGGTAATTTCCCTAAACATTAGGTTGCAAGTCCTTCTTTAGGCAGTAATCTAAGGGAGTCAATAGCTAATGAAAAAGGAACATGTTAAGGTGCTTTGGAAAATAGAGATAATTTATAGCTCGAAGTTGATTTATGAACTATAATTTATAGGTCGAAGTTGATTTATGAACTTTTCTTTGGAGACATTTATGGTCCCAAAAAGAAACTTCTACTAACCCTTCAACTGGTACTAACTTTAACCGACTCTTTATATTTTATCTGATCCCTTATGTATATTAACTTGTCATTGATTGCCCAGTGGATGAAGGAAAAGAAAGCTTAGGAGAGCTCAACCACCAAAGATCTTCCTCCTCCTCCTCCTCCTCCTCTCTCTCCAACTGTAACTTCTACCGTTACTCATTTAGTCCCTAAGCCATCAACAGCTTTGGGATCTGTAAAAAATATATTGTGATCCTTCAAATGCTTGCTTTAGAGAAAGAAGGCTTCATAGCTTACCTGGTGGTAGAAGAACTTTCTTTGGATGAACTCACATAGTTTAATGAAACAGTAGAGAAAAAATATGATGGTGCTGCTATAGTTTGTGATCTGGAAGTGGCAATTGACATTATGCACTGCATCAACCTCTTTGTTAATGTCTAGCCGTAGAAAGAGTTTTCAAATGCTTAGCTGTAGGGTCGACCTACAGCTACGTTGTTAAAGTAAGATTGACCTTTTTCTTCTTCTTTTCCCCTCCTTTTTTTTTTTTTTTTTTTTCACTTTTGCACTGTTAAAATGACAATCTTCCTTTTACATACTAGAAATATTATTTTTGAGCTTCAATGCAGATGGGAACCATGAAGGAAATATAATCCTTGAAGGAGAATGCTCGAGCAGAGTGGGCTCGTGTGAAGGAGAACCTGGAGAAAGAACATACTTCCTAACTCTAAGCTACTGTGTAGGCAGAAAAGACCTAGGGTAAAGAGTTAGAGGGCAAACTTCTAAGCTAGATTTCCGCTCTTCACTTTGAATTGGATATTAGCTGAGAGGAGGTTCACCGCCGTAAGGAAAAGGAGAAGGAGGATACGGAGATATTTGTTGAAGCATCTACTTCACAACTTCTTTCATTTCAGAAGAAGGTCTAGGCAGCTCTTTTAGGTAAGTTTTTATACTAAGACTTTTGATTCATTGAGGACATATATCCCTCTAACGAGGAGGAAGGGGCTGCTACTAGTGGTACCCAATCTAGCGACTTTGATCTTTTGGCGACTGTTGATCCAACTCCTTGAGTTGCTGATCCTCCTGCTCCGGATGGCGACTAACATGCTGCTAATCCTTCTGCTACACATTCTTAGAATAACAAATTAGATATTTATTTTTGTTACTTTTTATACTACTTTGAAAATGATGGAATGAAATACATTTTGTGCAAACGATTGTCTTTAATGCCAATTTGTGTCTATATATTCCAATCTATTTATCTTTGCATTTTATCTAGTAATTGTAATAAGTTCAGTTTTTTTTTATTTAAACATTCGCCCATTTGTACAAATTTGACAACTTTAAACCTAAGGGTCTTCGGGCGAGCCCTTTACTCCCCAATCCTTAGTTTGAAGTGAATAACAATAAGAGGCGATCTATTATTTTCTAATTCATGTATATATATTTTATTTTAAAATATTTAGGGAGTTTTTTTTAATAGAACCTGTGATTTTCAATGTAGGGAGTCTTGATGCTCTTTTGGTTATGCTTATCCCATAGCGATCTTCAACATAGGGAATTTTGAGTGCACCTATTTCATGGCGATTTTCAATGAACGGAATCTTAGGTGCCCCTTTGGGTGCACCTATCCCATGGCAATTTTCAATGTAGGGAGTCTTGGGCGCTCCTCTGGTTGAGTCTATCTATGGTGATCTTCAATGTAGGGAGTTTTGGGCACATCCAAAGCGATCTTCATCGTAGAGAGTCTTAGGCATGGTGATCTTCATCATAGGGAGTTTTGGGCACCCCTGCCTCTTTGGGTGCACCTATCCCATATATAAGGAGTCTTGGGTGCCCCTTTCAGTGTGGCTATTCTATGGCAATCTTCAATGTAGGGAGTCTTGGGCCTTTTTTTAGGTGTGGCTACTCCATGGCGATCTTCATCATAGGGAGTTTTGGGCACCCCTTGGGTGCATCTAACCTATGACAATCTTCAATGTAGGAGATGTGCTTATCCTAAGGCAATCTTCAATGTAAGGAGTCTTAAGCGCCCCTTTGGGTGTGCCTATCCCATGGCAATCTTCAATAATCTAGAGAGTGATCATTTTTGGAGAGAGACCTATGAAATTTTATTACTTGAGAAAATAAGCTATTAAATTAAAAAAGATTAAAAACATAAAAAATTAACAAAGATTTACTGATAGTAGATTCTTAGGTTGTCCAAGTTCCATGTTCGGGTTGAAGTTTGCCTTAGTGATCTTCCAATTTGTATGCTCTAAAACCTAACACCTTAGCAATCTTGTAGGGTCTTTCTTAGTTTTGTTGTAATTTTTCCACACCTGCATTAACTTTAGATATTTCTACTTTTCTTAGGAAACAGCCCCCTTTTTGGAAAATTCTCACTTTCACCTAGCAATTGTAATACTGGATGACCTTTTACCTATAGGCTACTGTCTTTTCATATGCTCGATCTCTTTTTTCTTCCTGTAGATTTAGTTTAGCTTAAATTACCTTTTCTTAATAAATTTTCTAGCTTTTCAGTCCTATAACTCTGTAACCTGATCTTTACTGGTACTGCTGCCTCTAATCTAAATGCCAAGGAGAAAGAAGTTTCTCTTGTGTGTTCTCTAGCGGTAATTCGGTAACTCACAGCACACTATATAGCTCATCTGCCCAATTTCCCTTCTTATTATCCAACCCTTTCTTCAGCCCTTAGAGGATGATCCAATTTGCTACTTCAGGCTTAATGAGCTCAGCTACCTTGATCTTTGGCCAATTTTCAAATCTACCATGACCTTTAAAATTTATCAAATTAGTACCTGACCTTTTCATTTGGAACTAAATCTATTATAACCCTATTAGGCATGTGATTCGTCTTACATGGCTTGTAGATGTGACAAGTAAATCACTAATTATAAACATAAAATAAGTTTCAAAACCCTAATTAAAACTCAAATCACTAAAAATCAAGGCAGTATGATATTTTTTATGCAAGTCACCAAGAGAAATCATGTATTTAATGGGGCTGTGGTAGATTTGGTTTAGAATGAAAAGGATAGGTACTAATTTGATAAGTTTTAAAGGTCTAAGTATATTTGAAAAATTGGCCAAAAATAAGGATAGCTGAGATCATTAAACATTTTTAAAATGCCTTTTATCAAATCAACAAAATGATCATAAAAACAACTATCAGACTATAACATATCAAAATTTCTAAACAATCCAAACCTCACGAATGAAGTTTATTAAACATAAAATTGAAGAGATATTGGCCAAGTAGACCAAATCGATTTCAAAATAGAATTAAAGATTCCAGTTGAAATCCGAATGTCTAGATTAGGGTTGAGTAGATTAGGGCTGAGTATGGTTTAGTTCGGCTCAGTTATTAAAAAAGAACCAAACTGAACAGAAATTTTAGAGAACCGAACCTGAACTAAAATGAATGAAGAGTTGTACAATTCAATTCTTTGGTTCTTTTGGGACAATTGGTTCAATTTGTTTTAAACTGATTCTTTTATAACCAATTAGCCTTTTTTTTTTTTCCAATTATATATATATATATATATATATATATATATATATATATATATATATATATACACACACACACACACATACTTGATGATTCTATTTTTGCAAAAATTAAAAGAACAAATAATTAAACAAATATTATAACCTATATCTAAGCAAAAATAAATAAACAAAATAATTACAAATCCATTTAGCTAATAAGTTATATTCTAATCTCCAAATAATAAATATAACTACAATCTAGTCCCTACCAAATTATACTGAAAGCCCAAGATTACATAATCTTTGCATATAAACTATCTTCTTTCCTTACCCCAAAGGCTACATTCACCGATTTGTCACCATGTGTCTGAATTTTTATAAAATTTTTCCATCTCCTAAAAACATAGGAAGAATAAAAAATAAATAAATGAATAAAACCAACAATATATATAAATGAATAAAACTTAGAAATTAAAAATTTTAAAACTTATAGAACTAAAAATCAATTAATATTTAGATCTAGCTTTGATTTGGACTGATCCATTCGGATCAAGCCTCTAAACTAACTAAATTACCGATCTAACACTACCACAGAAACTAACAAATAAAAACTTCAAATCATAAATCCTTACATGATCGATTTTAACCAATAATACCAAGAAACAAGAAGGAAATGAAACCCAAGGATTTAGAGTAGAAGAATCAAACAACAAACATAAATAGCTAGGACCAAATGCAAAAGACTATCAAGAAATAAACAAATAACAAATCAAAACAACAATCGATTTTAAAAACAAATATTTGAAACCAAAATAAAATCAAGAATAACATGAAAGAAAACTTAACTTTTAGAGCCCAAAGAGCTGATCTCCCTCATGTGTTACTCCTTACAAATTGACCTTTAATTTGTACAAGAGAGGAAGGAGAGTGAGACGGTGAGGGTTGGAGAAGCAGCGATGACTGATGACTGGTGAGGCTGAAAAAGAGGGTTCATATAGAGAGAGAGAGAGAGAGAGTTGTTGGTGAAGGTGAGTTTGTGGGTGAGTTGTTAGTGTGAGTAAGAGAGCTATTGATGCTGAAGTGAAGGAGAAGAAGATGCGAAAATGAAGGTGAAAATGGAGAAGAAAATAGAAGAAACTAAGAGAATGAAGAGGCAACTACTCTCTTTCCTAGTTGTTAGGATTTTATAAAATTTATAGTTGGTACAAGATGAAGGAAAAGACAAAAATGTCCTTAAAAATTAGGGTTTTATAATGTTTTCTAAACCCATTTCAATACTTTTCTTTTTTTTTTTAAATGATAAATTTAATAAAAAATATTAAAGCTTATTTTCTCTATTTTAAAAAGATATAAGAATTAAAATTTTTGCATAAATAAATTCATAAATTATATACAATAACAGTTTTCCTTTTTCTAAAATTATATTTATTACTGTTTTTATATTTTTTGACAAATTTTTCTTAAAACTCAAAAATATATTTAATACTATTTTTATATTTTTTTTACAAGTTTTATACAAATTTCTATATTTTTATCTTTTTAGAAAAAGTAATTGAAATTTTTAATTTTAAAACAAATCTTTATTTTTTGATAATTTTGTATATTTTTTAAAAAATAATTAAAATTGCTTAAATTCATATATAGATTATATCTTATATTTTATATATAAGATAATATGTAATAGATGATATATAATATATAAACAATAATAGGTCCAAAAAGGTATCTAAAAATATTCGTATTTCTTGACAAAGTGATTCGATTGATGGGATTTGGTATGATCTATACATAGTCTAGTAGATTATATATCATTTATATATTCATTATATGTTATTGATTGCATATCTTTTGTTACATATTATCTTATGTATAGATAATATCTTATATACGATATATCATCCATATTATATATATATATATATATATATATATATATATATATATATATATATATATATATATATATATATATATATTCAGTTTGGTTCCGGTACTTTTGGGATGGTTCAATATAATTCAGTTTGATATAGTTTTCGGTTCAAATGTGAGCTAAGAACCAATTTCATTCCAAATTAAAATTTTCATTATAGATATCATCCTAAATCCCAAACTTTTTATAGTACAATACTAAAATGGTTCGGTATTTTGGTTCGGTTATATATTTCTAGGTATTGTGCTCAATCCTAGTCTATATTCATTGTCTTTGCCTTTGCTTATCTTACTACATATTCAATTTGATTTTATCAATATTTTTCTTCGCTGTTTTGAATTGAATTCTCCTTGGTTCATTTTCTAATTTGTTTTTTTCCTTTATTTGTTTTGCATTACGTTTTTTTTTTTCACTTAGATTGTAATTTTATTTTAATTTTTTACTTAGAATATATGGATATAAATTTTAAAATATGTATATGGCAAATTAATCGCTTTATATGATCTCTAGCTATTCTTCACAGCAAAACAAATTAATGGCAAAAAAATAAAAAATTAAAAATTAAAAATGAAAGGAATTTTTTCTAATTCAATTTAAAAGGAGAGTTGTAAATTAATTCATGTTATCGAGTGTTAATAAATTTTAATATTCAATCATGAATTTGTGATTTAAATAAATATGAAAATTTAAATTTTATTATCACCCAACTATGGATTTTATTTTAATAGAATTAATTTACAATCTATATGATGAGGGACAAAATATGATAGATTAGGGCCAAGCCCAAGAAGCGATGTAAGGATAGTTACGCCTAGTTCAAGGCTAACAATCCATCTCTAGCTTATATAACAAACTTGAAGCAAACTGGTGAAGGCAATACAAACTTAGTATCAAGTTTAGAATAGGATCTCATACTCCTTATGCAAACCGAGCTAGGATATCCTATCTATAAATATCTCAATTGTAAAGCCTAAAGGTAGATTTGATCATATTGTATTTCAATTACATTCAATAAAAATCCCCTAGGAGAATTATCTCTTTCAAGTCTACTTTACTCTATATCATTCAATCCAATTCAATTCAGTTCATATTATTACTCTTTGTTTGGTCAAAATCAGCTCAATCAAATTGGCACCTTCTGTGGACAATGACAAAAAAAATTATGTCCCTAACTCTTTTATTTTCATTAGACTCAATAGTTCCAATCATTCTAATTTCCTTCTATCATCAATCAACAATTTAGGATCACTTATCATCAAAAATCTCAAAAAACCTAGATCTAGAAGTGAACAGCAAATGGTGGCCTTAAACTCGGTTCATGGTAATAGTAGCAATTTTATTTGACTTTTCCCACTTCAGCTTGTGAAGGAAAAATTCTTACTCCAAGCCAATCATATTCTATTATAATTGAATAATGAGGAATCTACATTGAAGTTACTTCCTAAATTCGCCATGTATTCTTATAAATCTAAAATCATTTCAAGTAATCTCTAAGGCTGATCACGCCATTTCATATAAGTTTTATAATTTTTCATACATTCATTTAAATTTTCAATATTATTTGTTAAAATAAAAATGAAATTAAATAAATAAAAGTTCTCTAAATGAGACAAAATAGCCTATTGAGACTAGCTTAAAAGACAATAAGACTAGGCACTAAAGACCTATTGAGACTAGCTTGAAAGATTGATGAGGCTGCTAAAAGAAAGCAAAAATGCTAAATTAAGTCTAGGCGAAAGTCCAATAGAAAAACGACCTAAGAGAGGCTAAGTGAAAAACCACGAGGCAAAAGTCCTAGGAAAGACCAGTTGAAAGGTCGAAAGGCAAAAGATCTAGCAAGTCCAGGCGAAAGTTTAAAAGTTGCCAAAGACCTAGTTCGGCTAGGCAAAAACTCTCAATTAATGAGGTATAATTCTTGTAAGAGCTCAATTGATAGGGCATATGTTATTAAATTAAAGACCTCTAAGCAAGGCAAATTATTATTATTATCTAAATTCCGTATGTAAAATAGGATTTCTCAAGCTATATCAGCAAAGTAAGCTTCACAGTCCTCAAAAAAGATAATAGGGGGCTTCACTAATTATTTAAGCACTATTGGCGAAACGTATGATGAAGCGAATCGGGCGAAGCATGTGGCAAATCACCCAAATTGGCAAAATGCATCAAATGAAGTTTTCAAATGGCGAAGTAAACTACCCTATTAGCAAAGTGCATTAGACTACAAAATTATCTACTCCCTAGTCCGCTCTTCAGTAGACTCGATTGAACTAGGGAGTGGGGGCTTTTGATGAGGGATAAAAAATGATCAAATAGGGGATCCCTATTTTTCTCTATACTAAAAAGGAAAGATGTTCAAAAGTCCATGATCATAAAGGATTCAAATTATTAACTCAGCCAACTATTTCCTATCTAATTCTAAAATGGATGTATATATAAGTAATTCGAATTCAATCCAGTTTAGGAATTCTTATCCAAATCATGTATTTAAATATTACCTATAAATACATTGAATGTAAGCCTTCAAGATGCAAAACATCCTTATATCATCTTTACATCAATATTACTTATAAATCACAATTCAAGTTCATTCTATTTTATTTGATTGAATATATATATATATATATATATATATATATATATATATATATATATATATATATATATATATATATATATATATATATATATATATATATATATAAAGATATGAATATCATATCTTTAAAAAAAAAAAGCATACAATATATATGAGTTAGAGTAAAAAATTATACGAACTCATCATTATGAACCAACAAAAGAAAAAAAAATTACAAATATCTATTAAAGCAAGTAAATTGTATAATTTTAGGGAACTATTATACTAATTTTATATCATAGGGTAGTTCACCATCAAAAGAATGTACTATAGGACATATTGAATTTTTATGCCATACAATTTCATAAAATTAATTAATATATACTACTTTCAATGTAGCCATCGAAAATAAATATTTATTTGTTAAAGTATCAAATCATATGAACTCTTGTCATAATGAACCAACTTAATAACTTTTACGATATATGTTTTGAATTAAATAGCAAAATGTACGATTTTAAAGAAGCATTATACTATTATTATATCATAATGTAGTACAGTAGAAAAATGTACGATTTTAAGGAAGCATTATACTATTATTATATCATAATGTAGTACAGAAGCACAAAAATATAATGCAAGACATATTGAATTTTTATGTCATACCATTTCATAAAATTAAGTAATATATACTAGTTTCAATGTAATAGAGATAATAAATATTTGTTTGTTAAAGTATAAAATTATATGAATTTCTATTATTATGAACCAACTGAATAACTTTTACAATATATGTTTTGAATTAAAGTAGTAAAATGTATGATTTTAAGGAAACACTATATTATTTCTATATCATAATGTACTACAAAAGCAACAAAATGTACTGCAAAGATGGATTGATTTTTAATACCATACCATTTTATAAAAATAAGCAATATATATTAGTTTCAATGTAGCTAGCAATAAGAAATGTTGAAAAGGAAGAAAGCTTAATATTTTTTCTTTCATACGAGACACATTATTACAGGACTTCTAATCCAATACTTCAATTTTACAAAATACATTGACACACAAGACATGTTTACATGTCTAAAATGATTTATGAATATTCTTACTTAAGGCTGACCTTAGGCAACTAGAGGCTTTAGGCGAATTTTTTATTTTATGCCTTTTGCCATGAATTAATGCCTACTCTCATGAAACATTATATAATTCAAAACTCAAATTTTTTTAGTATAACATGTTGACTTTCAATAATTATCAACAAGATTCATTAAAAAAAAAATCCATTTTTTTTTTAAATAACTCTAGCTTTCACAAATTCCACCTAGTTAAGATACTCTTTTGTTCTTGAACTTCAAGTCATTGCTCTTACCTGTATGTCAATACTATTGCAAATTACTAATTAATTAAATTTTTATTTTTCTTGCTTTTTGAGATGCAAAATTATTAATTAAAATTTTATATTCTAATTTAGTTAATAAACTTTTTTCAATAACCAATATAGCTAGTCCATTTAATCTTTTTTATGACATTGTTGTTCTTAAATAAGATTTTATTAACTTCAATTTTGAAAAAGTCCTCTCAGATGAAGCAACAATTACAGGTATTGTCAATAATATTCTATAAGCAACAAATGCATTTGAAAAGAATATGCTTTTTTAATATAATTAAATATATCAAGTGGATTATTTTTCTCAATGTGTAAAACTTCTTTTAACACTTTTAACTTTGAAAATAAATCTAATCCATCAATATCTAAAAATATATCATGTTTCAAGACATTTTCAAGATTAATACAACTATTCTTTAAATGTTCATCATCTAGTGATCTTAATTTTTCAAAATGAAATAAAAAGCCAAATGTATTTTCATAGAATTGAAACTACTCAAATCTGTTGTTGATTGAAGAAATAGCTTAATCTACTATATATATGATCAGGTAATCAATTCTAAAAGAATCTTCAGTAGACAAAATTCTTTCTTCATTATTATTCTCACCAAATTTATTTTTTCTACAAATTATACGTTTTTCACGAAATTTTGGTTCTATTTCCATTTCATTTGCAATCTCTTTAGCTAAAATCATAGTAGACACAAAACCATTTTCTATATAATTCTCAAAAAAGATATACAAGAATTTTAAATTGATTTACAACAAGATCAATTTGCATATCTTTCTTCTGTAAGCTTTTACTAATAGTGTTCCTACCAAATAATCATAATATGTTATACCAAATAATCATTCCAATAAAAATTCAAAGTTTTCCAATTCATATGTTAACATTTAGCTTCATTTTTTATTTTAGGATCTTCACTAATTTCTGCTAATTCAAGTAAAGCATCTCTAATTTGGAGTGTTTGGAATCTTACTACTTCTACACTTTCTATATGACTCTCCCAATGTGTTTGTGATAATGATTTAATAGTTAATTTAGGTACATTTTACCTTACAAGTTTTCCATCTCTTTGGTGAAGAAAAAAAACAATGAACAAATATGTTGAACAACTCCAAAAAATGAGATAGCTTTAGGACAAGAGTTAGCCACATCACAAATTACTAAGTTAAGACTATGATAGCCACATGGTGTGTAGAATGCTCTAGGATTTATTTCTAATAATCTTTTTTGTACACCTTGATTTTTCCTTTCATATTAGACCCATTATCATATCCTTGTCCTCTTATATTATTTATATCAAGTTCAAGAGTTTTAATTGCATCTACAAGTTCATTAAAAAGGCCTTTTCTAGTGGTGTCGTCAACTTGTAAAAATCCTTAAAAAAAAAAAAAATACTCTTCTACTTTCACTAAATTTGTTGAAACATCTACACATCTTAATATGAGAGATATTTATTCTTGATGTCTTGTATATGGAGTACAATCAAGTATAACTAAAAAATACTTTGCTTCTTTAACTTTATTAACAATTGATTTTTTTTTTCAAGTGCTAGTATCAATATTAGTTCATTTTGTATATTATGTCCAAGATAATGATCATAGATCTCACCGGTTTTAATACGTCGAATATGTTCCTATATTGTTGGATCGAATTCTACAATCACTTCAATTAAACTTACAAAATTTCCATTTTTCTCTTCATAGATCTTCTCATTTTTTCCACAAAATGCTAAATTATTTGTAACAAGATTCTTTACAGTAGCAATAATTAATATTAGTACTTTTTCTAGTGTTCTTTTTCCTTTTCAATTCCTTCTTGAATATCTTTATCAATTGTTTTTCTTTTTGATAGTCTTACTTCTAAATCAATCAATGCATTCATATTAGTTATATGCTCATTGGTGTTCCATGGCATTTTAGTTTAGAACTAAGATTTTTCCAATATCTTGTTCCATCATGACTTAGCTGATTTTTGCTACAATTGGTATTGAATAATTTGCAACAAAAACAATATACTTTATCAAATTCTTTTGAATATATTAACCATTTTCTGTCATATTTTTCTCCATTTGGCAAAACTCTAATATAAAATGAAATGGAGAAATGTCTAGAATTTTCGTTTTTTGGAAAAGTTATATAATTCTCTCTAATTGGGCCTTTTTCAACTAAAAATTCTCTTAACGTTGTATCAATATTTTCCCTCGTTCTTGGATCATAAATATTACTTGGAGGAAATAAATTTTCCACATCAACTTCATCTCTAGATTCAATTTCTTTATCCAAATTTTTATTGTTATCATCTCCAATATTATTTATTTCATTCACTGTTTCATTGTTGTTTAATTCGTTTGAAGTTGGTTGTTTAATAACTAATTCCTCACTCAAATCTATATTTTTTTTAGTAGTTGTGACAAATTTATTAAGAGCTCCTTTTTGAGATTGAACTAATTTTTCATTTCTCCTCTTTTTTTATAGTTTTTCATATCCTGATACATATTTTCTTGTTGACATGTTTTCAAATCTAAATAATAAACAAACAAAAAAAGCAAGAATAATTTTTATAGATTTTCAAGCCAAATCAATACAAAAAAATAAAAAATAGATTAATTTTTAAAAAGATAAAATCAATAATAATTAAAAATAGAAGAAATAGAATAATAGCACCTGGATCTCTTTGATGAATGGTAGAACTTTTGATGATGATATTCATAATTTTGTAGATAGAAATAATCTCTTTTAATTTCTGCATAAAGACTTTTTTTCTTTTGGAGAAAAGATCTTTTTTTTTTAGTGAGAATTTTCTTTATTTAATACGTTAATTTGGAAGTAATTGAGTTTATTTGAAATACTTCATTAGTCTAACATTTACAATTTATGGGAAGTGAAAGAATTTAAACTTTTTTGGAAATGTAAACTAAGTAAAGAAAAGAATTATCATTGGCCAAATACTTAGCTTTCTAACATACAATTTAAAGCCTTAGAATTAGGCTTCATAAATCCTAATAGCACTATCATTAATTATTTATATTTATTTCTATTATTTAACACTGAAATTTCATATTAATGTAAGTATTTTGTTTTCGAAAGAACTCCTAATGTTATTCATAATTTTTTTGGGTTATATTTTTTATGAAAATTTTCTTTTTTAATTATATTATTAATACATTATTAACTAAATTACTACACAAAGAATTTAAAAAAAAAAATATCAACCGTATTACTTAGTAAAAGAATAACTAAAAATGGAGCCTTCCCAAATTCGGGGCCTTAGGCGACTGCCTATTTCGCCTAGCACTAAAGCCACCTCTATTCCTACTCTATTATTTCTAAGAAACTACATACCAACTATAGCTAATATTTATCACATTCTAAAATCATATGAACTCTTACAATTATGAACCAACTAAAAAAATTGTCACAATTATTATTAAAGCAAAGTACGTAAATTGTACGATTTTAACGAACTAGTATACTATTCTTATATCATAATGTAGTTCACTAGAAAGAAAATAAACAACAAATAAATGTGGCATGCATACCAAACATATTTCCAATTTATGTACCAAGTAAAAAAAAAATAAACAACACAATCACATTTTAATGATAAAAGGTTCCAAAATATATATATCTATCCTACTACAAACTAAATATAAAAGTACTACAAATTAAAGAGTTTCCATACACAACATATAAAAGTACTAAATATGTCAAATGTGGCAAACATAAAAGTACTAAATATGTCAAATGTGGCAAACGTAGGCCCAAAATACAATCCATACATCATTAGAAACATAAGAAAAGTGACTGTGTCTCAGTAGGAGGAGGTTGAAAAATAAAAGGATCATCAGTAGGTTGAGTAGATGAACTAATAAGATCATCAACTGAAATAGTGGTGAGAGGGAGTTGTCTACTGATAGATTGAATAAAGTCCCAAATATCCCGTTGACTACTATACATGACATCGAATCTCTTCCCCAAGTAGTCAAAACTTGAGTCAAACTTGTCTTCCAAAATAGTGAGCTTATAAAAAATTTGTTGAAATAATTCCAAAGAGGTAGAATCTTTGAAAATTTAGATACAAGGAAAATAGAAGCACATTAACAATCATATAAGTCAAATCGTGAACAAAATAATGACATCATGTGATGAAAGGACTTATAATAAAGTACATTTTCAAAGGCAATGTAAGGCAAGGTATGGAAACTACTACTATAAACCATTGCTAATATTAAATTTAGTATTTTTATATGGTAATGTACTGCAGTCGAGCATAAAAGTATTAGAACATTGACTGAAAGTGTTAACAAAATTGAACTTACTCGTTATCACATTCCTATTAGTATCCCAAAAATCTCATACATATTTCGGTAAATAATAAAGTTAAATCATTAATCGAATATCAACTTTGTGTTTTGGTTTCCTTAATATACCATGAGTTAGTAAAATATATTGTACAAAAATTTACTTTTGTACGAAAAAAAAAAAAAAAGTATGATTTGTAGAAGAAAAAATTTTACATCTGATATGGAAATTAAATAGCATTGTCTATTTATCATGCTTTTACCTTGAAAGTAAATAATAAGTATTATTATTTATAATTTATCCTTAATATTGTGCATTTTTTTTTAAATGTTAGTTAACAATAAGGTAAGTATATAGAAAATTTGATCATTGAAATTTTAACCCTAAATTAAGAAGACGTAATTTTCTTAATGTGGACAACATAAAAATGTTAATGTAAATTTCTAACCCCCTAATTATTATGTAATTAATTGTGTGTATAATTAATTGATAAATAAAAGATTGTGCTGACAAATACTATTTGAGCCCAAATAATATCCAAAATAGAAAATTAGCTTGACAAATATTAGCGACGAAAATTATAAGATTAAGTAGATAAATATAAGAAGCCTAAATAACTGGCCAATAGGCCACTTGTATCATAGTAGTCTTATGCCCACCTAACCCATACAATTTAGCTTCTTTGTTGTGTCAAGCGGAGAGGCCAACTTTGGAGAGAATACAAAATAAATGATAAAATCACATATATTTAATAAATTTGTTGGGAATTTTTTAAAAAAGGCCAGTATATCTCTGTGGTTTTTTTTGGGTTCAAATGAAAAAAAAAATTCATTTATTGTAAAAGCTATCAAATTTCATTTATTGTAAAAGCTTTTAACTTACAAAATGATAGGGTAAAATCAGTATTGTTTAGTAAAATTATGGAGAATTTTGTAAAAGAAAAGTCAATTTTTTAAATGCCTTAAGGTTATAAAATAATGGATAAAATCATAGATATTTTATAAATTTATTAAGAATTTTGTAAAAAAAGGCCACATTTCATCCTTAATGGTACAAAATAATAGATAAAATCACTGATATTTTTCTAAATTTCTTGATAATTTTGTAAAAAATAACTATATTTTATAAATTCTTAAGGTTATGAGATAGTAGGTAAAATCACCGATAATTTATAAATTTTTTGATAATTTTGCAAAAAATGAAAATATTTTGTAAATATTGGTCTTATTTTACCCATTAAGATTACAAAATAATGGGTAAAATAATCAATATTTTATAAATTTCTTGAGAATTTTATAAAAAAAGCCATATTTTTTAAATATTTAATGTTACAAAATAATGACTAAAATTACTGATATTTTATAAATTTATGAAGAATTTTGTAAAAAAAAATTCATATTTTATAAATGCCTTCAGATTATAAGTAAAATTATTGATATTTTGTAAATTTCTTGATAATTTTATCAAAAACTACCATCATTTTGTAAATTTATGAAGAATTTTATAAAAAAGTGTCATATTTTGCAAATTCCTCCAAGTTTCAAAATAATGGCAAAACTACCATTATTTTATAAATTTATAGAGAATTTTGTAAAAAAGTGTCATATTTTGTAAGTGTCTTGACGCAAAATAATAGGCAAAACTACTAATAATTTATAAATTTGTGGAGAATTTTGTAAAAAAAGGCTAATATTTTATAAATTCGTGGAGAATTTTATAAAAATTGTCATTTTTTATTTAAATACCTTCAACTTATAAAATAATGGATAGAATCACCAATATTTGTAAATTTATAGAGAATTTTGTAAAAAAAAAATGATCATACTTTGTAATTCACTAATGTTACAAAATAATGCCTAAAAACACCAATATTTTGTAAATATATGAAGAAGGTTGTACAAAATAATTATTTTTGTAAATGCCTTAAAATTATAAAATAATAAGTGAAATTACCAATATTCTGTAAGTTTATGAAGAATTTTATAAATATCTTTTTTTTAAAAAAAAAATCTTTAAGTTACAAAATATTTAGTGAAATAATCTTTTATATATATAGAGAGAGAGAGAGAGAGAATTTTTGTTAAAAAACATAAAGCGTATTTACTTAAAATAAAAGATTTTTTTTTTTTTTTTTTTGTTAAGGCTATGAAAATTTGTAAAACGCACTATTTTCTGTACAATAGTACTATTATTAATTATTCTTAACATAAAAATCATATTATATTTTATTTTTTGTGTTAATGGTAAAAAATTTCTTTGTATTTAAGATGTTTAGAAGTTATTTTACCTATTGTTTCGAAAACCTTGAGTATAAGTATGGTTCAGAGCAACGTGACCACTCTTAATATACAAGGTTTGATCAAGTGCTGAAACAATGTTTTATGATATTTAGTTTACATCATTTTACAATTCATTTTGAAGATAATTGCTTAAAGTAATATAAGAATCAATAACAATATTCTCCTTTTTTATTTTAGGAGTTGAAAAGATTTTTAATAGTTTTTCAATATTTTCCTTTATTGTCACCATACTTATACATTAGAAAAGAAAATCCTTAAAATTATTTTCTACTTTTTCCCTTTTATTTGAATAGTATTATAAAATATAAAATTAATTTATCAATAGGAAGTTTAATATTCCAAGCATTTTAAATTTTTAATACATTATTTTTAGCCATTTATTAAATATGAAATTAATTTTTTATTATTTTGACTCATTTGATAAAATGAGACCAATTTAGCTCAAAACTAAATTTTATACTTGATTGGATGGATTGAAATAAAAAAATCGAATAGACCTTTAACACAAAGTATATTAAGGTATATATATCTCAAAAAATATGCAAAATGAATGATATCTACTTTACAATTATAAATTTCATTTAAAAAAAAAAATACATTACCAAATAATATTAGTAGTCTTTGCATGGGATCAATGCAACTTAGAAACTATTATAAGCATTGGTATATTACATTTGCCGACGCTTTAAAGCGTGGTTAATTGTCAATGTTTGGAAGCGTCACCAACTACTTGGCAAATTTATACGATCGGCCGCACTTCAAAGTGTGGGTGAGTGCCCCAGCTTCAAAGACTGGGCTAAAATGTACACATTCAATTTTTTATTTTTTAATTTTCAATAATTTTTTTATTATGTGAAATATAATTTATTACCTTTTACTTTATGCCACATCGAACACAATCTATAATTTTTTAAAAACAATTAAAAACATTATTTTGTAACAATAAATTCCACAAAGTTTTTCATTTATTAAACAAATATGAATCAAAATATAAATCCAAATGAATTCAAGGAAATTGGTTATGAACTTTTGTAAAAAAAAAAAAAAAAAATACAAAGGACAACTGATGCTTTGTAAACTGACTAGCCGATTTTTTCCAAACTAAATAAAATCAATTGCATAGTACTCGGGCCATGAAGTTATTACACACACTCAAACTTGTTGAGGTAGTGCACTTAATCAAAAATTTGAAACTATAAGAACTCCACTAGCATCAAGTGGCAAATTATCAAGCTGTGATTCGAAATCACATTAACATTTTGATCTTACATTGCAGGAATGAACTTTTTTTATAAGGTTTCTAAAAGTGAAAAACAATATCTTTGGTTAAAGTTCCAAATTTTTACTTTAAAAGAAATACTTCATAAAAATTATATGAATTATTAAGAAAAATTATATGAATATAAGAATTTATTCAATTGATAGTTAAAAATTGTTATTTAAATTTAATTAATGTCCTTTCTAAAAATAATTGTACATGCAGCAAATTATCATAGTTCAAGTTAATGATATATTGAATAAATTGTGAAAATTCTGTACTACTAATGTGATGTAATATACCATTAGATAAGAAATTACTTGTGAAATATAGCCGATATAAGTTATCAAATGTACTACTCATGTGATAGAATATACCGTGATTATGCCCCGAAAAACTATAGTATTAGGGAGATGAAAGCATTATTCTAAATTGTATAAATATTTGATTTTTGATATATTTGTTATAGAGAATAAGGCAATTGTACCATAATTCAGTGACATATTTTGAATTTCGTTGAAAATGTATTATTTAGTCCAATAATATGGTTATATGTATAAAATATATTGTTTTATAATTAAGGTGTACTGAATTTTTACAATTATTAGCATGATTAAAATGTATATGAAAAAATTGGTAGAGAATATGGTGTGAGAAGAAATATAAAGGCAGTGTTATATATGAACCCGAGTTTGAAATAAATGAATAATAAGAAGTACCATCCGATGTGTTTCTAAAATTGTAGAAAAAAAAGGACCTCATTCAGGAATAAGGTGTCTTAGACATGCCATAGACATAAATTTGGTTACGTTTGCACAATTGAAAATTCAAATGGAAGGAAAATAGAAGCACATTAAAAATCAAATAAGTATTGTGAGAAACCTCAAATCCAACTCAAAAACTTAAGTTATTAGATAGTGAGATCCAAATATTATATTAAATTTTGATATCTTTTATTATTTTTCAACGTAAAATCTTTTAATTTTAACAAGTATGATGAAAACAATTATAACAAAGTACATTTTCAAAGGCAATGTAAGGCAAGGTATGGAAACTACTACTATGAACCATTGCTAAGGTACGGAAACTACTACTATAAACCATTGCTGATGTTGAATGTAGTATTTTTATATGGTAATGTACTGCAGTCGAGCAAAAAAATACTAGATCATTGACTGAAAGTGTTAACAAAATTGAACTTACTCATTAACACCTTTCTATTATCATCCCAATAATTTTATACATATTCAGGTAAGTAATAAAGTTAAATCATTAATCGAATAGTCTCCTTAATATATTGTGTCAAAATTAGTAAAAAGATTGTACAAAAATTCTTTTGTAAAAAAAGAATGGTTTCACAAAAAAAAAAAAATTGGGAGCCCAAAGAGCAGCAATACATAGTGCAATAAACAGCAGAAAATCAGCTTAGTTAGAAGCAAACAATCCCAAGAAAATAGCAGCACCAGAAAAATGCAAAGCCCAAAAATAACACCATAAATCCAAAATGTAGCACAATAAAGTAAATACCATGATAGAGACTGTCGATATCAACACTACAAAACCAACTGACCTGATAGCTTTTGTCAGTATAGTTAGAAAGGCAAAAGAGCTAGATCTTCATTAGTAGAGCACCAAATTTGCAAAATATAGACTACCAAAGTAGCTAGATAAAGTATCAGAGCTTAAAAAGCAGATATAGCAGACCCAAAGTATAGCACAACAAGTTACATCTCAACAAATTATAGACTAATCCATCTTGAAGAATATGGAGACAAAACAAAGTGAACATTACCCCCACATATCAAGAACACTACTTGAACACAACCATGCTTTGTCTATAAACCAAAAATCAAAGATGGTGCTTCATATGAATCTCAGAGGCTAGCATTAATCAAGACCAAAACCAGGAACCAAAAAAAAAAAAAAATGCAACTTCAGCATCAGTAGAGCACCAATCCAGGGAAGAGATTAGGCCAACAACTCTTATAACTACTCCTAAAAGAAACAGCGCCCAAAACACAAGTATAACATGTAAAAACCCCAAAACATCACGATACCAACTGAAACTTGAAAAAATAAACTCAAAACAGAAAGATAAGGTTATACGACAGTTGTTAGCAGAAACAATCGATCACAACATAAAAATACACATTTAGTGAATAAAATAGGTGATCAGTATTCTCAAACACTTGAATATCTCTATCCAAGTATATTATCTTCTCATACTCAATAAACTACAATAATTAATTAATATTTTCTAGAATCCATGTACTTGAAATTCAAAAAAAAAAAAATTATTTGCAAGAGATTACTGGATTTCTTTGATGGTTATAACTAGAAATAAATATTTATTTGATAGAATGATTTATGCTATTCATGTAAGATCACAGACAGAGAGTAGACCTAATATGAGAAGTGCACATGCATTAAGTGTTAATTCCACAGCTAACAACCAACAACTAGTGTAGCCAAAGCAATAAAAATATCACAACTGAATCAAACAAGAAATAAATCAATGGCAGCTAAAGCATATCAGTGGCAAAACAAGAAAGATACATGAAATGACAACAATAACCAACACTTAAATCAAAATAGTAGATGAGAAATTAATGACAACAATAACCAACACTTAATAACATAATGTATAGACTTAAATTTTATTAGTAAATGATGCGATTGTAATAAAAAGAAATATTAATTAACTGAGTTTGGTTTACTTTCCATCATTAAAAATATTCAATTAAGAATATCCTCTTAAATAAACTTTACATATTATGGTTTTATACCAACAATATGCTTAATACAATTTTTTTTCTTTACTTGTTTCTGGTAATACTATATGGTAAACCATTTTTTTTAAAGATAAATCACCATATGCTTTGATATTGTGTTTGCTGGTGCTATAAAAATAACAAACTTTCAATTTCAATTCAGTTATTCAGAGAAATATTTTGAATTTTCCTTGCTCAATTCATCAAAGGAGCTAGCACCAAGATTCTCTATATTATCATTATTAGGCTTAATTACAAGCTAAACTTTATATTTTTTACAATTTGATAAGAAATTTTAAATTTGTCAATTGAATATATAAAAAAGCCACAAAATTTCTGTGATCATGTGAGTGTTTCAAAAACCTCACTAAACTACATGTAAAAGTAGCAAGTTCACTAAATTTTAAGATAATTTTTTTTCAACACACAAATATCTAATTTTGTCAACTCACATTTTGCCAATCATACTCATTAACTTTGTTTAAAAACAAAGAAAATAAAAGCTTGATAATAATAAAGCTATAGCATAACACTAAAGCCTCAATCTAATTCTTAAATTACTCATGTTAACCCAACTTCTACATATTAACAGTAAATAACTACCTCTAATCCATTTTCCAAAGGATAGAGTAAAATTCAAAACTCATTCTCAAACTCAATCTTTGAAACATAACATTGAAATGGATCTTATCCAACTCCAAAAGTTTCATGAAATTAAGAGGTCCAAGAAACATCAACTCCTTGACAATTTTTTTCCTGTGTTGTAAGACAATTGTAACTTGGAGTCTTTTCTGTTCTAGCCCTTTCTGGTTTCCCTCCCTATTTTCTTACAATGAGCTCTTTCTTTCCGTCTCTATTCCAAAAGTCAGTTCTGTTCTCCTCAGTGCCAATTTCATTTTCATATTTTGCAACCTTATCATCATACGTCCTCTTGGAGAATCTAAGTTTTTTGCTTCAATCTCTCTTGCACCGGCTACTGATGTGTATTATAATGCGTATATTAACAGAAAAAGAGGTTTTCAAACTTCTTCCACCCTTCAAGAGAAGAAATGTAGGGGAAAGGAGATATTGTTGAAAGAAGATGCTATCAAGACTTACTAAGGAGTAAAGATGGAAGTGAAAGCCTGGTATGTGAGCAAATTGGAAGTGGAGAACAAAAAAGAGGATTTGGATGGAGAAGATGAGCTTAGTTTGCAAGGGTTAACAAACAAAGGAGGTTGGAATCTAGAAGACTACTTGGTTAAGGCTGGAATCTAGAAGACTACTTGATTAAGGTACATATTACAAGTGACATAAAAAAAATAAGGGAGCCAAAAACAAATACCATACTATTTGTGGAAGAATAATAGGCATAATCGGATGTTGGGTTGTAGATTTTAACACAATACAATTGCTTTCATTTAATAGAGCATTGAAGTAATAGATGAACCTATAGATAACCTTGAGATGGAGATACACTTCTAGCTAGAAGAGAAAATTATTGCCTAGTATTTATGTACTTATCCTAGTATAAATGCCCATCAATTATATAGTACATAGTGGTCTTCTCAGTATTTTTGTATAAATCTAAGGTTGTTCTAATCATGTAAAGAATTTAAATGGGTCATTCACGGAAAACATATTCGACCATTTTAATGCTACTTTTAACTTTAAAAGAAGTATCTTTCTTTTATTACTCATTGAAGCAATGGACCGAACATCATGAATGCATAAATTTGATGAAAGGTAGGCATTATTACAAATATGTTTTGATACATATGTATACACTAGTAGTACAGCACAAAAATAGTCATTACTTAGCAATATCATACACAGACAAATTTTGGAAGGATATGCTAAAAAGAAACAAAAGTTGTGTGTGAGATGATTCAACAAAAATTATATACCTACAATAGAGATGCACTATCAACTAATGCAATATCAGCATTCCTTATCAAATTCAAGACATTTCAATAAGATTGGATAAGATTATAATAAAATATAAGAACGAGATCCCCAAAGTGAACAATGAGAAAAGGTTGACAAAAAGTAAAGTGTTTATTATTAAATGTTTATGAAGAAATGAAAATTGCCATTGTAATTAGAACTTGCTTTGTTATCGTTGGACAACAATCAAAAAGTACGAGCACATTGATGAAATACAATTAAAAGCAAAAAAGAACTTGAAGAAATATAATCAATTAAAAGAAAAAAAAAATGGATCCTAAATGTTGACCTAAGTTAGTTCACAACTAAGTCAATCTTTGTTTTGATCTTGACAATCAAATTGAAGTGCTCTAATATTTGTATTTTGTGTTTATTTTGCAAAAAAAATGCATAGAAAAGTTTAAAACATCAAGAAATTGAAAATTCCCTAAGAATAGGAAATGACATTGTAAATCGCTCCAACAACTGAATATGGCACCCAAAATGAGCATTTCATGACCGCAGCCTCTCAAGTTGCAACCACGACTAATTTAAAGTAAAAGACCCTAAAGGGATAGTAAGGTCTATAGTCAGGATAGCTACTACCAAATTGGATGCAAAAGAGAGATCATGACCATAATCATCAAGTCGTGACTGTGAAATTCATAAATAAAAGAAATTGCTCTAATGGATAGCTCAGCGACCAACAAAAATTTGCCACGTGTCACTAGCCATTGGGAAATATGAAGATTGCAACCGCAAATTGAGATAGCGACCACAACTCAACTCTAAAATGTATTTAATATAGATTTTATAGCTGTTATAAAAGATTTGGCCATAACTCTCAATGTAACGGCTCTTTAGTGGGCGAAAGCTATAAATACCCCCTCCAAAGGTCCTCATAAGAAGAGAACAACTTTTGAGTGTGGCCCAACTCTTGCAATTTAATTTCTCAATCCCAAAAC
The DNA here is from genome assembly GCA_947687605.1 of Reutealis trisperma. Lineage (NCBI taxonomy): Eukaryota > Viridiplantae > Streptophyta > Magnoliopsida > Malpighiales > Euphorbiaceae > Reutealis > Reutealis trisperma. The sequence goes on along the minus strand of CANTUT010000157.1, from coordinate 739,553 downwards.
TCATTTATTTCTTATTAATGTTTGTTTTAGAGCATTAATTGCTTTAAAAAAAAAAAGGTTGTGAGTGAGCAATAAAACTCTTGTTAGGTTATGAGTGAGCCTTGTTAAAACTCTTGCATAGGTTTAAGTGTAAGTCTTAGTAAAACACTTAGCTTGGTTTAAGAGTGAGCCTTGGGAAAATTCTTGTAAGATTTGGTATAAGCCTAAATACTAAGTTGGAAGTGAACTTGTTAAAACCCCATTCATAGTGAAATACTAAATTAAGGATTGAGGAGTGGATGTAGAATTGGTTATAATCTTAACCATTATAAATCTTGGTGTTCTTTCTCTACTTCTTTAATATCTTCTCTTAAATTTTTTAATCACCCACTAATTCAACCCCTCCTTCTTGGTGCATTTTGGACAACAAGTGGTATCAAAGCATTGGTCTTATATTTACAAGCTTCATTACATGAGTAAAGATCAATATGGCCAATGAAGAGATGCATTAGCACAAACCTCACTATGACGATACCGATTATACTTTATGGAAGCATAAAATGGAGGTTTATCTTAATAGTGATCTCATAAATGTATGGGACAATGATCTTGAGGAGCAGAAGCCTCCATCAAAGATAATTGATGTGACTCTTTATCTAGAGAAGAATGTGGTAGGGTTCAACATTGAACAAGCTCCTATGGCATTTGGAAAACCTTAGAAAACTACCATGAAGGCACCAAGCAAGTCAATTCCAAAAAATCTAATTGCTCACTCATGAGTATGAGCTCTTCATAATGAAGCCAAATGAGAGTATCACCGATATGATAAATAGCTTCTAACAATTGTCACTAACTTGAGGAAGTTTGGCAAAATGTATTCTTTGGAGGATGTTAACCATAAGATCCTTATAGCCTTAAAAAAGCATTATTGGTACGGAACCTTTATGAATACGCTTGAGAACTCCTTTACATTCAAACCCCCAACACATTAACATGAAAACCCCAAAAACCATTTTGGATTCAACCTCTAAGCAATGTTAGAAATCAGATTGCTTAGATATACTGCTCCATAACAATTATGAAGTTAGAGTAACTGGTATTGAAGAAGCCAATGAAGACCTTGGCATGATTCCTACTAATGTTCTCATTGGCAAACTTCTCACCCATAAGATGACTCTTAAGAAGGAAGAGCCACAAGTGGAGAAGGAGAAGAAGAAGACACTTGCTCTCAAATGCTCATCAAAGGATCAACATGAAAGTGAAAGCTCAAGTGGTTCCAATAGGTTAATGATGAAGATAAAGAGCTATCAATGCTTTCTAGAAGAATTAAGGTGATTATTAAAGAGAAAAAGAAGAAATCTTTTAGGAATCCTCCCTCCAACTCCAACTCAAGCAAAGAAAAAGAATATGAAGTAACTTGCTATGAATGTGGTAAGAAAGGCCACATCAAAATGGATTGTCCTAAGAAGATGAAGAATTGGGACAAGGAGAAAAAGAAAGGCTTCAAAGCTACATGGCTAATGACTCCTCTAATGCTGAAGAAGATAATGAAGTTGCCAATCTGTGATTCATAGCTTTGGAGGACTCAATTAATGAAGTATAATCCATGTCCCACTTTAATAATGATAATGATAATGATGATGTTTGTTCTACATCTCATTCTTGTGATAATAATGTGTATGATATGGATGAGGATGAACTTTTAGAACTCATGACCAAAATGTAAAAATTATCTTTCAAAAGTGAAATTTTACAAAGATAAATGTTCAAAACTTAAGGAGGATTTTAAAAATCTAAAACTATTTTTATGTTTAAAAACATTAAATCTTAATCTCAAGAACTCCTTGGAAGAAATCTCCATGAAAATCTCCTCAATTGAATCTTTAAATAAAGAAAATGATTCTTTGAAAATAGAGGTTAAAGAATTAAGAGCTTCCATTTTAAAATTTCATAAAGGGAAGGAAGCTTTAAATACACTTATTGTGTCTCAAAGACCACCCCTGGTGAGACATGGTCTTGGTTTTGATTTCATTAACTTCTGCATCCTCCCCTTTATCATTTATCAAAGCCTCTACTCCTCAAACATCCAGTACTGAGGTAGTCCACAAGGAGGCTAGAAGGCACACTAAACCCTCCAATCCTAAGAGGATTCAAAAAGGGACACAAGGCTTAAGAACTAAGTCTCAAAAAGCTAATCATGCATTTCTATATCAAAGGAGACATGCACAAAAACACATACAATCACAACATAATACTTGCTATTGTTGCACCATGAAAATGTTATGAAAAGACTAAAATTTCATAACAAAATGCAAAGTCTAAGAAGACTTTTAAGTTATAACTTAAGTGCTACTATTGTATGAAAAGTTGGCACATAAATGCTTTTTACTATATTAGGATGGCTCAATTAAAACTTAAGGACCTTTCCAATATTAACCCTATGGGCCCAAATATGCTTGTGTACCAAAGCAAAGATGAATTTCTTTTCTTGTAGTTATGTCTTAAATCCACTACAAAGGAGAGTCAATGATATGAAGATATAGTGGATGCTCAAGATGCATAATTGGGAATGATACTTCTCTTGATTATGCTAAGGAAAAATCTCGATGGGGTATCACACTTGTAAATAATGCCAAAGGTAAGGAAATTAGCATTAGCACTGTGGTAAGCATGTTTGATCCCTAATTGAGGTTGTTTGTTTGATTGAGTGCAAACATGATTGCGATTATTGAGGAATTCATTGTTGAATATTGCCCTTTTTTATTTTTAAAAGTATGATTGATTCATCTTGATGTAAATTCACAATATTCATTTGCTTAAATCATAATTAAAATTATTTTTGATCTTGCAAATTAGTGCTAATTGTATTCCATAAGTTTTTCCAATGTTTTCTGTTAAAAATTCTGGGAGACCCACAAATCACAGTAGCAATTTGTTTTCACGAGCATGACTTTTAAAATTTTCAACGATTTTTTAGAGAACAATAAATTGTAGTCGAGAATTTGTATCGCATAAGTGAATTTTGAAAAATTCAAATTTTGTGGTTGTGACTTCCATTTTGCAAGCGTGATTCATAATTCTGATAGAAAAAATATAGCCATTATAAAACGATTTTGCATTTAATGAAAACTAGCCGATTTTTGTTCATTTTCTGTGTTCCCATGGCTATATATACCCCATTTTACTTCCAAAATTTATTTTAAACACATCTAAACTAACATTTCTCACTCATTTTTGCTATCACACTTTCATTCTCTTTATCTCATGCTATATATTTTCTACTTTGCTACTCATTTTCTATTAGTGATGGCCCCTAAAATAAGAACTCCAAAACCATCTAAGTGAAAGGAGCCAATGATTTCCCATTTTCCTGAACCTACCTTTCTTGACCTTATGAAGGGTGTCACAAAAAAAAAAAAAAAAAAAAAGAGCAAGAAAACTTCAAGAACACATAAGACAAGATCATTCTTGCTAACAAGGTTCCAGACTTGTTTTCTTTAAGAAAATTAGGCAATGAACAAGATATATTTGCCTATTTGGACATCCTTTAATGGAGAAACTTCATATTTGTGATTGAAGAAGGACATGAAAAGATAATTAACTAATGAATTCTTGGCAACATTGGTTCTACACAAAGACTCTCCTCTCCTTTAGGACACTATGGGATAAATTTTTAAGTTCTTTGGGAAAGAATATGGCTTGAAGTTGGATGAAGTGACTGACATCTTTGGTTTAAAAAATGATGGTGCTTTCACATTAAATGACTTAGACATGAGCTACACTGATTTTTAGAATGAACTTTTTATTGAAAGAAGATATGATGCTAAAAAATTCCCTTGCCAAACACTTTAAGACAATCACCTTTTGGCTTACACATCACATTGTTACTCTATCCATCAATGTGAGAGAAGATGGTAACGAAAATGTCACACAAAAGGATCTATTCTTCATGTTTAGCCTTATCAAGAACAAGAAAATTCAAGCTGCCAAGTTCTTTATTGATCAATTTGTGCACTTAGCCAAAACACAAAATGGTACTATCCTTCTTTCTTCCTATATCTCTCACATTGCCAAACATATAGGAGCCCTCACCCCACAAACCAAAGCCTTACTCAAAACCTCTTTTAAACCTTCTATGATCAATTTGGAGTACATGATCGACTCCAAATGTGTAAAGGAGAAGTGGAAGTTTAAAAGCAATCAAGAAAGAGACCTAGAGTAATTATCCAAAGTGAACTAAACCAACCTCTTAAAGAAGGGACCTAAAGAGACCAAGGCACCAAAAACTCTTCTCAAGCCCATCCTTCTCCTTCTAATATTGATAAAATGTTTAGCAAAATCATGAGAAGGCTCAGCCTTTTGGAGCATATTCAATAAGATATATATGATATTCAAAGGAAGATGGGGGTTCCTTAATACGACTTGGACGAATGGGAAGTTAGAGAGGAAGAGAAAGTTCAAGATGAAGAAAAAGACGAACCCTGATTTAGGCTTTAGGAATTTCTTCTTTTTTTTTCTTTTCATATTTTTATACATTCATATTTTTGGCACCTTATTTGCAAAATTGATGTCTATAATCACTTTCTTTGTAATCAATGCAATTTTCTTATATTAATTGAATTCTAATTTTCTACTTGATTTCTTGTTAATTATTTGATTAAGTTGTTAATTGTTTCTTTACTTGATTTATTTCATTTATTGTTGCTTTTTTCCACAATTATAACTATGATTCCTTTATCTTTTAAATCCCTCTTTTTGATCTTGACAAAGGGGGAGAAATGGTATGAATTTGATTAATTTGATTAACTTTTTGTTAAAGGGGGAGAAAGACAAGTTTGTTTTTACTTAGGGGAGAAATTAAAAAAAAAAAATCTTTTTTAGTTCTAAGGACCATTGATTGAGGAGGAGCTTTATAACTTGTAAATTTCACTTAATTGTTTTTCAAATTCAATTTAATTGTCAAAATCAAAAAGAGGGAGATTATTGACCTAAGTTGGGTTACAACTAAGTCAATCTCTATTTTCTAATATTTGCATGTAGTGTTTATTTTATGGAAAAGATACTTATAAAAGTTTAAAACATCAAGAAATTGAAAATTCCCTAAGCATAAGAAATGGCCTTGTAAATTATGCCCACAAATGGATATAGTGCCCACAATAAGCATTTCTCGACTGTGATTAATTTAAAGTAAAAGAGCCTAAAGGGACAGTAAGGTTTGTTGTCAGGATCGCGATTGCCATATTGGATGCAAAAGAGAGATTGCAACTACGATCAACAAGTTGCGACCGTGAAATTCATAGAGACAAGAAACTACTCAAATGATAGCTCAGTGGCTAATGAAAATCTGCCATGTGTCACTAGCCATTGGGAAATATGAGGATCACGATTGTGAATTGCAATAGCGACCATGACTCAACTCTAAACTGCATTTAATGTATATTTTCTAACTGTTATGAAAGATTTGGCCATGGCTCTCAATGTAACGACTCTTTGGTGGTTGAAGCTATAGACACCCCCTCCAAAGGCTCTCATAAGAAGAGAACAACCTTTGATTGTGGCCTTTAATTTTTCAATTCCAAACCTCATTTATTTCTTATTCATGATTATTGTAGAGCATTGATTACTCAAAAAGGTTGTGAATGAGCCATAAAACTCTTGTTAGGTTGTGAGTGAGTCTTATTAAAACTCTTGTTAGGTTGTGAGTGAGTCTTATTAAAACTCTTATATAGGTTTGAGTGTGAGCCTTTGTAAAACTCTTGGTTAGGTATGAGAGTGAGCCTTGTAAAAACTCTTGTAAAGTTTGGTGTGAGACTAAATACTAAGTTGTGAGTGAACTTGTTAAAACTTTATTCATCATGAAATTCCTAATTGAGGATTGGAAAGCGGATGTATAATAAGAAGTTTGATTCCTTCTTATGTGATCCTGGGTAAAGATAAGAAGCTTGATTGACTTTCCTAGTCTCCCTATCTATAATAATTGGCAACCTATCCACTTGGGATCATGTCTTTTTAAGGCTATTTTGGATGTACAATTCAATTTCAGTTGTAATATTCCATTTCAGATATATACATATATTTATGTTAAGAAAATATAAATTAAATAAAAAATGATCAAAATTCATGTAAAGCACGAGCTCATGACAGTTCTAATTAAGATGAAGATTGATTTATGAGAAAATTAAAAATACTAGTATAGCAATTTATGAAAATAAGGTATATAGTCATAGTAAATAAATAATTTATACATTCTTAATATTAAATACTTACACAAATAGCTATATATTAAATAAGAATTTATATAATTTCTAATGACATTACTATAAAATAAGGAAATCAGAAAGAATTCATGAAATGTTTTACATGGGATTTTTTGAAGAATAAATTCCTGGAAGATAGAATAAAAAATTAGTAAAGAAGTTAAATCATATCATTTATAAAATATGGATAAGTTTGAGTAAAATTCCAAGGTAGGAGGCCAACGACAAGCAACAAAGTTCAAATTAAAAAAAAAAAATAGTTGTAATACCACCTTATTGTTAAATTTAAAAAAAAGGAAAATTATACTCTCTACCCTCTTTTTTTAAAAAATAACTTATATATCCTTATTTTTTCTTTTAACTTTTCTGTTGATTGGTTTTTACTTTTATACACTTTTTCCCTTTTTTTTATTTTTTTTATTTATGTACGTTTTCTCTTAATTTTGACCTAAACTTACTTTGCACTCTTTTTTCTGTGGTTTGGAAATTTCTAACTCTCTACTGTTGCCTAGTGTGAGGCCTCGCCCGAGTACCGGCCCGGTTCGGTAGAGGGAACCGGAATACTCATTCGGGTTTAGACTCACGATGGAACTCTTGGGTTCAGATTTGGTTGATTTTGAAAAATGATTTTTACGAGTCACTACCTTAATTTTATTTAGTTAGAAAAATATTAAGGAAAAAACTCAAATTGACTCCAATTCATTAATTTTTAAATTAATTTGCCCAAGGATAAAAATCACTAGCTTTCGAACTAGGTTGAGTTCGGAGACTAGGTTTTTAGTTTTAAATAATCTAAATTTGGCTCTTAAGTTTAACTTGACTTTGAAAATTAGATTTCATGAATAACATTTATAAGATGATATTAAAGAAAATGTATGAATATGGCAACAGGAATGCAGGGTGAAAATAAAATATTCACAAATTAATTAAAAAAAAAAGGAAAAGAGATTGATAGAGATTTGGATTTGAGGTTTGAATTTAGATTCCAAACGTGCTTATGTACCCCATTGAATAGAGATCAAAACCCATGTAGTTCGTTCCACGATTAAGTGGAGGAGTTTAGAAGTTGATCAGATTGATTTTGGTTTGGGTGTGTTGAAAGTGAGGAAAAAGGCTGATACCTTGACTTTTGGTAGGCGAAGTGTTTTACCGAACCGAAATTCCATTTTATCGAGATCGGGTAATTAGATGGATTTGAAAATTAATTAATTAATTAAAATGATTAATTAATTAATATGATGAAAAGGATGGATTAATTAATTAAAAAGATTAATTAATTAATTTGGATGAAAGGTGGATTGAAAAAAAGGATTAATTTGATTTTGAAAAAAAGTGATTAATTAATTAAAAGGATTAATTAATTAATTTGGATGAAAAGTGGATTAAGAAAAATGATTAATTTGATTTGGAAAAAAGTGATTAATTAATTAATTAAAAAGATTAATTAATTAATTAATTTTAATTTAAAAAAAAAAAGAGTTTTAGTTAATTAAAAAGATTAATTAACTTGGTTAGGGTGAGATAATTAATTAATTAAAAAGATTAATTAATTAATTAGAGAGTGATTGGAGGGAGAAGAAGAGAGGAATTTGAGGATAGCAATCTACTCAAATTTAAGAGGTGTGTTGGAACGAAGGAAATGGGGAGGTATTTATAGGAAAAGTGAGTGAAGGTAGTTTAGGTAATGAAAATGTGAAAAAACCATGAGGGGTAGGACTAGAAATGGCTAAAAATTAGACTAAAATGGGTAAAAGGTCATTTTCTGCACAGGTTGAGTCCACAAGGACTAGAGCTCGCAGAGCCTGGTGCGATGCCGCACCAGGCCTGTGTGACACCACATCAGGCATTTGCGGCATCCCGCACAAGGGGTATGCTGTGCCGCACAGCTCTGACGCGATGCCGCACGCCACGTAATGGAGGCATGTTTTTCGAGGTTTTTTTTTTTTTTTTTTTTAAGAGATTGGTTGTTGGTATGGAGTTTGAAAATTTTGGATATCTGGTGGCAACATAAATAAAGTCTAAAAAATTTTCTTTCGCCCCCGAACTCCCGCCCGCTAACCGATTAGCGGGAACATCGTAATAGCTCCACATAACATGTTAAATTCAGCAAGTGCTAAAGCTGTGGTTGGATGATGAGGGTGTAAAATTGAGAGTTCATAGTTGCCCCCTCATCAGAATTGGCTTTGAACAAAAGGTGATTCTGATGATTGTGAATCTTGAGAAGAGATGCCATGTCAGATTATGGGCTTGTATGTTCTTGTCATGTCCTTTGGGAGGAGGACCTCTAAGATAAATGAAACTTTATCAATGGCCATCTGGTCGGCCTTGACAATGGTTACAAAAATGGTCATGGTGAATTTCAATTAAGGCTATCTATTCGGCCTTAATGCTGGAGATGAAGAATGTTTGAGGCGAATCTCAATCAAGACTATCTGTCCGGCCTTAATATTAGAGATAGAGAAGGTTTGATGAATTTCAATGAAGGCTATCTGTCCGGCCTTAATATTGGAGATAGAGAAGGTTTGGTGAATTTCAATCAAGGCTATCCATCCAGCCTTAATATTTGGAGATAGAGAAAGTTTGGTGAATTTCAATCAAAGCTATCTATCCGGCATTAATATTGGAGGACAAAGAACATTTGGTGAATTTCAATCAAGACTATTTGTCCGACCTTAATGTTAGAGATAAAGAAGGTCTGAAGTAAATTTCAATCAAGGCTATCTGTCTGGCCTTAATGCTGGGGATAAAGAAGATCTGGGGTAAATCTTAATCAAGGCTATTTGTCCAGCCTTAATGTTGGAGGTAAAGATGATCTGGATAAATCTCAATCAAGGCTATCTGTTTGGCCTTAATGTTGGAGGTAAAGATGATTTGGGTAAATCTCAATCAAGGCTATCTGTTTGACCTTAATACTATAGAAGATTTGGGTAAATCTCAATTAAGGCTATCTGTTCGGCCTTAATGTTAGAGGTAAAGATGATTTCGGACAAGATAATTTAGTGAAAGAGAGCCTCGACCTATAACAAGTCGACTCGTGAGATTTTGAGGAAAAGCCTCAACTTATGGCTAGTCCTCTCAAGATTCTTACAAGATTTTGGTTGTGCCAAAGAAACTTGGGCTTCTGAATGTGAGGGGTTGGGCCTTTCAGAAAGTTTAAAGGAACTTTGCTTGGAGTAAAGGGACTTTTGGAAGTCACACTTTGTTGATTAGATCTGAAAAGATATCTTTTAGCCTCAAAGAGACACTGGTTAGTCTTAGAAGGTATCGATCAACTTGGAGGAAGTACTGGTCAGCTTAAGGAGATGTCAATGAGGCTATTGGCTTAGTTTGTGCATGAAGATGTATGATTGTAGATGATTGCATAGATGCTGATGCACAGATGATGCATGCATGTTTCAAAATTCATAGACCTTTTGCTCGACTTCTATGCCATGCATGATTTGTGGTGATGCCTGTAATGAATGGTTGCATAGATGCGTGATTATGGATTCACACATTTGCTTTGTGAATGCAATTTCTCATACGACTTTTGTGTTCTGCGAAGTCATACATTTTTGGACTGAAAAACTCAACAAGGTTAAGAAACTCAACCTGGGTTGGTATGAGATGGTTGCCATGGTGGTATTACAAGTAGTTTGAATGGTTGCTTTAGATTTTGGAATTTGGTGGCCTATGGTTTCTGTTTTGGTGCTGCTGAGGAGGAGCTGTGCCTATTCCAAGGAGATAGGGAATATGGCTTGGCTATGACTCAAAGGCAACTCTGGTGGTGGCAGAGTTCAAAGTCCAGCATTTTTGGAATTTTTCAGGAGTTTTTGACTTGCCTTAGGATGTTGCAAGCTAGATGATGGTTGATGATAGTCAAGTGAATTTGACCACTGTGATTAAAAAGTTCCATGATTCCGGTGACTAGGGAGATATGAGGGCTGCAGAGGCTCAACATGAGAGCCTTGATTTTCTATTTGAGTGTCAGTTACGGGTCTGTTGATTGTGGTGATGCCACAGTGGTAGATGGAACAGAGGCATTTTGTGGTTAGAGCTGTGCTGGCAAAGACACTGATGAGCCTCAATTGCTTTGTTAAAGATTTAGAGAGATGAATTGTCTTGCCAGTTATTCTCCGATGAGGAAAATTTGTCTATTCTTACCCTTTCTACTTTTGGTGCTTCGTGGATGTCTGTTCTAGGTTTTGGGTTATCTCGAAAGCATGGCTGATGGATCATTTTTAGGTGGTGGCCCCTGCTTTTTAGTCTGCACATGCCTTACTGAGACTCAGTCAGAGGTCGGATAGGATGGTTATTTGCAACTTGCCCCCTGATAACATTTTTAGCACTACCAATAGTAAAGGATTAAATCTTTCATGACTGGAGGTTATAGGTGTTGAGTGATTTGCCTGTTGGGCTTAGCTTGAATGCTTTCCATTAGGGATGAGTGTCTTGAGGCAGGTGAGGCAGACTCAGGGTATGCCCCCAATTTTTCTTTCTTGGAGTTTGTGCAGATCACAGCTCCCATTGCTAAGTTATCAGGTGATAGTTGGCTGAGGAGTTATCATGCTGTTTATTTTGGGATTTCACTTAGGACCACAAAGAGGTATACTAGGTAGTTGATAAAGGTGGTTTGGCCAATTGAGAAAGAATACCAAGCTGTCCTGCTGAGAGGAATAGAGGATGAAGTAGTTAAGGAAGGAGAGGCTATATGAGGAGCCATTGGTAGCAAGAGGACTGTAGCATAGACAAAGGGATGACTCAATCTTTGAAGGAGACTCAAAGATCTACTAGAAGTGCAACATCACATATTGCAGTAGTGACTCGAAAAAAGAAGATTGCGATAGACTTAGACTCCAATGAGGACACGAGAGATTTGCATGTCAAGAGGTAGAGGAAGACTAGCTAGACCATGACTTCAAACATGACCTTTTTTTTCCTTTTTTTTTTTAAAGTAACAATAGGTTGACAGAACTACACAAAACAGGATAAGCTATAGACGACAATGAAAGGGCTATCATTTATGATGTGTTTGTATTTTGCAAGATTTGATCATCACTAAATGAGACATCTTTTATTTTTATTTTAATTTTTGCCTAAGTCGCCCTTTTAGGTTTTCAGCTTAACGAGCATTCTCTTTTTTTTTTTTTAGGCAAAAGAATCAAGTGAATGATGTACGAGGCACAAAAAAAATGAGAATGCGATGCAAACAAAATATTTTGTATTATGATTTAGACCACACCTGAATCGGGTTGCCTACGTATCCCTTACATCACTTTTTTGTCATTAATTTTTTTCATTTTTTAGGGAGAATCAGGTCCACATAGATCTGATTACATATGCCACAGAAATAAAATGTAGATGTCATCTTCAAATGATGTATCCTTTTAGCTGATTCGAGTTGCCAAGATGGGAGAATTCACTTTCGTCCACGTCCGTGAAGATAATGCCTCTGTTGGATAGGATCTTCCTATTTTGTCTTCATTCTCCATAGCTTCTCCTCGACAAGCTTCTTGTAGGTTAGGATCTTATAAACTGTGATACTCGGAGCATCCCTATCATGTCTTCATCTTGTACAAAGCAACTCATGAGTTTGTTTGAACGAGCAATTTCGATGCTTCTTCTGACCCCATCTCGCCAACCTTTCCATTACCGCCATGCAAATGCAATGTATATGATTTTTTATTCTTTTTCTTTGTGCCATAATTAACCCTTTTGTCTTTTCATTTTTTTTTATATTTTTCATTTTTTTTATATTTTTCATTTTTTTTCTTTTTTTGTTCTCTCTTTTTTCATTCATTTTTTTTCCATTCATTTTTTTTAAGATGTCCCATTTAAAGGTGAATTAGAAAAAAAATCAAAGTAAATCAGAAAGTTTAAACTTTTATTACTAATAAAAGTCCCATTAAGAGTACATTAAAGGATAAGCCTTGGAGGCAAAATATAAACTCAGAAGGACAAGACCTGACATACTCAAAAAAGAAAAATTTAATAGAAAACAGACTCAAAATACTCTAATGTAGACTGAGACGACTTGATAGGGGGCACAACAACACTAGCACTCTTCTCAAAATATCGATTATTGGATGAGGCTTGAGATGGTCGGATGAGCTTAGCGGTGCTAGACTTTAGGTTTAGGAGCAATGATGTCTCCACTATCAATAAGGTCTTGAATTTTATGCTTCGGAACCTTGCATACATCAGTTCTATGCCCTGGCCCTTGATGATTATCGTAGTGCTCATTAGCATTATAACCCTTGGGCAAGGGGTTTGGAGGAGGTTGTGGTTCTAAAGGTTTAACCATATTAGCCTTTAAGACTTTCTTGTAAACAACATTAAGGGGCATGCCCAGCTCAGAGAAAGTCCTCATTGTTTCCAAATTCATTAGCTGATGATAGGACACAACATTTACCTCTCCCTCTCTTTAGGTGGTGTTGGTGGTGTAGTTGTTGTTCTTATGATACCTCGAACTATAGGATTCATCATTGATTCATCCTGATTGAATCAAATCCTCAATCTTGGTGGCAGTGGCAATGAGAGCTTTGAAGCTAGGAAGGTACTGTGTTTGCAAATGAGCCTAATATTGGGGAAGGAGGTTCTTAATGATGATGTCAATTTGCTCTACTTCAAATGGACGGTTCACCATTTGAGCCGCTTTTGTCCTCCACCTTGTAAGGAACGCAGTGAAGGATTCTCTTGGCCCTTGTTTGGTGATTTCCAAATCTCGATAGGTGACATCCACCTCAATGTTGTAGTGGTATTGCTTAACAAATGTATTACATATGTCATCCTAAGTCTTCTTGTGATTTTTGTCGAGATCTAGTAACCATTTAATAGCAGCTCTGGTCAGGGTTTATTGGAATAATTGAGCAAGGAGCTTGTCATCCACATCGAAAGGTCTCATGGCACCCACATATATCTTGAGATGGGTTTTGGGACATGTGGTGCCATTAAACTTGTCCACGACTGACATTTTAAATTTTGGTGGAACTCGTGTATTTGGGAAGAGAGCTAAAAAGTCGACATCTGTCATGTCCTCATGCTTTTTGATGCTCTTAATTGTTCTCTCCATAGCCTTAATTTTCTCCATCAATTTCCTAGCTTTGGGAAAGCTAGAGAAATCTCTACTTGGAAAAGGATTCGTAGTGGGAGAGGGAGTGGTTGTGTTTAAGTCCACGGTAAGAGAGATTAGAGTCTCAAGTGCTTTCCCTTTATCGATGAGATCAATAATGGGAGGAGTAAAAGTAGAGGAATGGCTGGTCTCGGCTTGGGCAGATGCAGGCTCAACACGAGCAGGAGGGGGAGTGATAGTGGCATTGGTCATTTCCTTGACCTCATTTATGATAGACTAGCGTTGGGAGTTGAGGGCATCAGTAAAGGTGGCAGACTGGACATTGAGAGCATTGGTGAAAGTTTCAGCTTGGGTTTGAAGAGCGGTGGTGAGTACAGCTTGAAAAGTTTCCTCTTGTTTCTTGAGGAGGCTGGTGAAAAAAACGCTCATGGCATCTTGATCAAAGTTGAAGGTATTGGCCATTGGTACCTTCAAACAAAAAATAGATAGAAAGAAGGGTAAGAATACAAAATTAAAATAGCATGAATGTGAAGGCGTGTCAGGAAAAGGATTCCCTCCACATGGTTGGTCACCAGGTTTTACATGTTGTGTGAGGTGTTTTAGGACAATGGACCACCGGTTTGGGTCTTTGAAGTCTTTGAAGTGTTTTGGGACAATGATTATGGCGTGATGAACATGCAAGAGTATCAATTATTATGGTACATAGAACCTAAGGTCAAAGGCTAGGGCGACTATATGCACAAGGATGAAAGGTGGTTTGATTTAAGGGTCCTCGTTCCACTAGAGTATCAATATACCTAACCATATGTGAGGCAAAGAGCCTCGCGTGGGTCCAACAGTACTGATTACTCATTACACCACCGAAATGATCGTGGATTCATCGCAGGGTGGAATGCTTTCACTATCTCCCAACATACTTAAAGAGAGTTGTCGAGCCAATGCTAATCAGCATCCAAAAGTTTTCCTAAAGCTAAGGTTTAAGCAAGGAGCCTTTATTATGCAAAGTGATGCATGAAAGTCAAATTATACTTAATGAGCCAAATAGAGATTATTTTAGAAAAATTTTTCCTTAACCAAATAGTAATCTTTTTATTTTCTTTTTTATTGAAAAAAGATGGCAATCAGTCCCCAGTGGAGTCGCCAACTGTGAGGCCTCACCCGAGCACTGGCCCGATCCACTAGAGGGAATCGGGATGCTCATTCGGGTTTAGACTCATGATGGAACCCTCGGGTTCAGATTTGGTTGATTTTAAAAAATGATTTTTAGGAGTCGCCACCTTAATTTTATTTAGTTGGGAAAATATTAAGGAAAAAACCCAAATTGACTCTAATTCATTAATTTTTAAATTAATTTGCCCAAGGATAAAAATCACTAGCTTTCGAACCATGTTGAGTTCGGGGAATAGGTTTTTAGTTTTAAATAATCTAAATTTGGCTCTTAAGTTTAACTTGACTTTGAAAATTGGATTTCATGAATAACATTTATAAGATGATATTAAAGAGAATGTATGAATATGGTAAAATAAGAATGCATGGTGAAAATAAAACATTCACAAATTAATTAAAAAAAAAGGAAAAAGAGATTGATAGAGATTTGGATTTGCGGTTTGGATTTAGATTCCAAACGTGCCTATGTACCCATTGAATGGGGATCAAAACCCACATAGTTCGTTCCATGATTAAGTGGAGGGGTTTAGGGGGTTGATCAAATTGATTTTGGTTTGGATGTGTTGAAAGTGAGGAAAATGGCTGATACCTTGACTTTTGGTGGGCGAAGTGTTTTACCGGACCGAAATTCCATTTTATCGGAATCGGGTGATTAGATGGATTTGAAGATTAATTAATTAATTAAAATGATTAATTAATTAATATGATGAAAGGGATGGATGGATTAATTAATTAAAAAGATTAATTAATTAATTTGGATGAAAGGTGGATTGAGAAAAAGGATTAATTTGATTTTGGAAAAAAGTGATTAATTAATTAAAAGGATTAATTAATTAATTTGGATGAAAAGTGAATTGAGAAAAATGATTAATTTGATTTGGAAAAAAGTGATTAATTAATTAATTAAAAAGATTAATTAATTAATTAATTTTAATTTAAAAAAAAAGAGTTTTAATTAATTAAAAAGATTAATTAACTTGGTTAGGGTGAGATAATTAATTAATTAAAAAGATTAATTAATTAATTAGAGAGTGATTAGAGGGAGAAGAAGAGAGGAATTTGAAGATAGCAATCTACTCAAATTTAAGAGGTGTGTTGGAATGAAGGAAATTGGGAGGTATTTATAGGAAAAGTGAGTGAGGGTAGTTTAGATAATGAAAATGTGAAAAGACCATGAGGGGTAGGACTAGAAATGGCTGAAAATTAGACTGAAATGGGTAAAACAGTCATTTTCTGTGCAGGTGGGGTCCATAGAGAGCAGAGCTCGCAAAGCCTAGTGCGGCACCGCACCAGGCCTGTGCAGCGCCGCACCAGGCATTTGCAGCACACCGCACAAGGGGCATGCGGCACCGCACAAGGGGCATGCAGCACCGCACAAGGGGCATGCGGCACCACAACTCTGATGCGGTGCTGCACTCCACGTGGCATAGGCACATTTTTTGAGGGGTTTTTTTTTTAGAGATTGGTTGTTGATATAGAGTTTGAGAAATTTGGATGTCTGGTGACAACGTAAATGAAGTCTAAAATATTTTCTTTTGGGAGCGTTGCCCCCGAATTCTCGCCCGCTAACCGGTTAGCGGGACCACCGTAATAGCTCCATGTAACGTGTTAAATTCAGCAAGTGCTAAAACTGTGGTTGGATGATGAGGGTATAAAATTGAGGGTTCACACCTGGGTTTCCCTCTTTATATTTTCTTTGATTTTTATTATATTTTTCTATTTTTGTTTTTGAAATTTGTAGTTATTCTCACTTTTCCTTCAAAATCGGATGTTACGAGTTACATGCAAGTGGGTTATTCAGGTAGCAAACCTATTTATAGTTGTATGGATCAAATTAAAATGGCAAACCTAAATGGTAACACATATCCATTGAATTTCTGCTAAAAATTTACATGTATACCAACTTTTTTTTTTAAGATTTTATTACACAAACAATTCTTCTCTCTTTATTTGTCATGTGTACATATAAACACATTATCTGTTTACATAGGCTAAGTCCTTCGATAGGTGTTATATTTTTTGCCATTAGTTCTTATGTGATTACATCTTCACCTCTTATTATTTTTATTCTAAAATACAAGAGGACTATAGAATGTTGAATAAAAATTATGTTGTTAATAAGAACATGAGCAAGTTGGATTTTGATTAATCAAGGGACAAAAATTGAAAAAATTAAATAAAAGGGAGAAAAAAAATATAAATTTTGTCCTTAAAGTTGGATTACTTTGATTATCCCATTGAAATTGCACCATTTAAATATCATACAAACTAAATTTTCTTTTATTTTGGGTATATGTTTAGTTGGCATATATATTTAGTTGATTTTGTATTATTTTATTGTTATATAATGTTTTCTCATATTTTCTTTTCTATATAATTATTTTTTCTTTTTATATTATTTTTTGATAGTGATAATATTAATTAATTTCTAGTTTTTGTTCTTACCAATGATAACTTACTGAATTTAATCAGTGAAAAATAAGGAGTCAGTCTTGATAGAGTGATGAAAATTGAGAAAGATAGGAGAATATGCTGTTCTCCTAGAAGGTAATATGATGAGAGATGTGTAATTTATTAGAAATAGGATCCCAACAATAGTAACCTTTGTGTTCTACCCCATAACCAAGAACACAGCATAAACAAGCATGAGGTTCTAATTTTGTATGTTCATGAGATTGTAATAAGATAAAACAAGCACAACGAAAAGGTTTAAGAAGTGAATAGTCAGGAATTTTGCTAAACAATTTTTCAAAAGGGGATAAATTTTGAAGTACTAAGGTAGGAACTCGATTAATGGTATAGACAGCAGTAAGAGCTGCTTCTCCCTAAAATTTTTCTGGACAGGAGGCAGAAAGCAGAAGAGCATGAATAGAATCTAAAATATGATGATGTTTGCATTTGGTGCATCCATTCAATTGAGAAGTGTGAGGACAAGAATATTGAACAATTGTGCCCTGTTGATTAAGAAAATGAAGCAAGGAGGAGATACATAGCATTGTCTATATGAAGAATTTTAATGGTACAAGAAAACTAAGTTTTAATCATATTGGTAAAAGTAATGTAAATTTGTAGTAACTCAGATCGATTTTTCAAAAAATATATCTAAGTAAATCTAGAACAATTATCAATAAATAACACAAAATAACAAAAACCATTTACTAAAGAAATAGGGGAAGATCCCCAAATGTTAGAATGAATCAAATGAAAAGGATTGTTCACTATTATTAAAAGATAAAGCAGATTGTTTTGCAACCTGATAGTTTAAACAGTTAAAAGACTCAAACTTAGTAGATCCTAACAAGCCATGAGAAATTAAAGGTTAAATTTTACTAGCGGAAGCATGACCGGATGAAGATGCCATTGATGAATGGAAGAATTGGTAGTTGTAGCAGTGGACACAAATTTCTGAGGAAGATGAAGAGATACAAGCTCAAATAATTGCCCCATCTTGTGACCCATCCCAAGAATCTATCTCGTGTGTGGATCCTATACCTGACAACCAAAATGAGAAAAGATAACATTTAAATCAGTTTCACATAATTGACCAATAGGGATAAGGTTAAGTGCCAAGTTAGGGATATAGTAGGTGTAACAACCCATATCTATCCTAGGTGTTTTCGTGATAAATTATTTGAATTTAGGGTTATTGTGACAAAATATGTGAATTTATGAAAATTCATGTGAGATGTGATTTATGGGTATGTGGCATGTTAAACTAATTTTAATATGTCTAATATGAATTATTATTATGAAATAAATTATTTAAATGAAGTGCATTAGCATGAAATAATTTATTTTTCATAAAATGAATTTTCGTGCAGAAAGGCGATTTTTAAGCATAAATTCATTTCATGAGTATTTTAAAAATATTTTTAAATAAATGTTTTGGGAGAAATCAAATGAAAATAATAATAAAATATTTTATTTTTAATTACTTATAATCAAACTCTAAATTAACTAAAAAGCCCAAATATTCAAAAGCTCACTACACTAAAACACTCCTAACCTAGCTCATTAAGGGTAATCTTGGAAATTGTCCAAAATCCTACCTATAAATACCAAAAACTCGGCCAGCCCTTCATTCCAACAGCCATCACTCTGTTATTTCATTATATTGGCAGAAAAATTCTCTTAAAAATAAGCTCTCTACCGAAATTCATAAAATACTTTTAAACTTTGCAATTTCGTGAACGTTTTGTAAGTTTTTCCTTTCCTTTCAATTTGCTATTTGATTTTTATTAAACTAATCATGGGAAAATTATTTTGAACTGAATTTTTACTGATAAAATTTGGGCTAGGTGACTTCTTGAGAGAAAAATCAATTTTTCTACCGAAAGCACCAACTTCTCTATGTGATTTCTCCAAAGGTGATTCCTACAACTCAAAATTGAAATTTTCATGCATAAACACTATAGGGGGGGGGGGGGAGGAGATGATTTCTGTATAATTGTTTTCTCAATGGATTTTTGATGTGTTTAGATGAAAAATATTGAATAAAACATATTTCTGCATATTACTGTAATGACCGAAAAGTTTTAGAAAACTAGGAAATTCAAGGTTTTCGTTCTAGAACTTGAAATTTGGAAAATTCTATGGTTATATATACATGTGGCTACCAATTTGTGTATGATGGATTTCTAAAATGATTTTTGTTTTATTTGGATAAAAATAATAATTTAAATCATGTGTTTACATATTACTCTAGTGAATGGAAAGTGCAAAAAGCTAGAAAACTCATGATTTTCACTCTAAACTCTAAACTTAGAATTTTAATGCATAAGAAGCATCCATGGCTGTTGATTTGTGTACATTGATATTCTAAACTGATATTTGTTATGATTGAATGAAAAATAATGATTTAAACCACATGTTTGCATATTGCTATAATGACCGGAAAGTACTAGAAACAAGAAAACTCATGGTTTTTCATCCTAAAACCTAAAGTTGGAAATTTTCATGCATATGGATTTATATATGTGTCAATTCCTATGGATTAATATTTTAAAATGATTTTTGTTATGTTTACATGAAAAATCTTGATTCAAATCATGTTTTTACATATTACTATAATAGACAGAAAGTGCAAAAAATGAGAAAATTCAGGTTTTT
This sequence comes from Reutealis trisperma, assembly GCA_947687605.1. NCBI lineage: Eukaryota > Viridiplantae > Streptophyta > Magnoliopsida > Malpighiales > Euphorbiaceae > Reutealis > Reutealis trisperma. Next base: position 719,990 of record CANTUT010000157.1, on the reverse strand, counting down.
CTTTGAATGGGGTATTAGGCCTACCATGAAATTTTTATCCCAACGTCTATAATTTTGTTGTGATATATTTTAATAATTATTGACATGTATGTATGTATGATAAATGGTTAAATTGCATGTTGGTTGAAGGAATAACTCTAGACAAGCCTAGAGGTACTTTGGTATATTTAAGGTATCTTAACCTTATGTGTGACTAGAATGTGAATGTGATTAGGAAATATGGATATAGATTTTATGATGACTTGATAATGAATTAATGATCTTGAATGGATGAAGAGATTGATTGAATGAATAGGTCATAATAGATAAGCATGACACTTGAAAGGTTATTTGTTAAGTTGACATGTATGGAAGTGTTAACTGTACTAAGTTGATTAATACAGTGAATTGATATTAAGATAACAATATTGTGTTGAACTTAGAAAGGTATTGACATGAATTATGATATGTTTTCATAGAGGCCTATAAAGGCTAAGTGTGAAAGACTGTTAAAAGTCAACATGTTAGGTGCAAATGATGAGTGCACTTATACGTGCAACTATAAGTGTATATGAATGTTATATGTGCATGGGATAGTTATGGGATAGGATAGCATCATGATTAAATAAATAATATATATTGAATTAAATATTATGATAGAGCTTGAGGAGTCTTAGAAGTCTAAGGACTACATGTATTAAGAGCAAAAGAATCACAAGGTGAGTAAACATTATATTCATATTATAAGTACAAGTGATTTTGTTATGGGAATCTTTGAGACTCTTGAAACCCAAGTCTTTTTCTACTTTCAATTATAATTATGTGATTTCTTTGTTAATCTTGGGTTGCCAATGGACAATTGGTCCAAAGCCATTATTATTATTTGTTTAATGATATGAAAGATTCTTTGTAATTGTTGCCTTACCTTATTTTCTTTCTAGAATCACATATTATTTTACCCTTTGATCAATAAGTACAGCTGCTATTGCTATCATGCTATATGTTATTATTTCTTAAGTGCTATTGTTATAAGTGATTAACATTAGCTCTAGCTATGGTACCTCTAACCCTCTATTCAGAAATCCTCATGCCGATGCAGGTAATCATTAGAACCTATGCACATGGTCTTAACCCAATGGATAGGGATTGTTTATCCACCTTAGCTAAAAGGGGTGGTTCTAGTCGTGGAGCCTGATCAGTTTCACGACTTTATAAGTAATAGGTTGGGAGTTGGAATTTCGTATGAGGCCACCTCTCCCTTGAGTGAATGAGCTAGTATAGTCATTTACTCTTATTGGGTAATAAGTGTTATAAGTGTGATTTATGTAAACCTGCTAAAGTGAAAATCTTGCTAAATTGAAAACTGTGAAACCATGATTTATAAATCATGAACTATGCGTTATATGCAATGGGCTTTCTTTAAAAATGAGATATATGATATCATTTATGCTATATTGTTTACTCATTGAAATCATCTATTTCACCCCTTTTTCTTATGTGGTTCTAGGTAAGCAATATGAGGAGCCAAAGTGATAGCTCAAGTATTCTACTTCGCTTGGGGGATTCCTTGTCCAAGTCTTTCACAATACTATGTTATGAAGAGTTACTCGTAGATGCTTCAGGAGTTTATTTTGGGATATTAATCATTGATGATTTTTCTTAAAACTTTAAATGTTATTTTTCTTATGAGATGTTACCTAAGTGTTTTACTAAACTATTCTTCCGCATATTGAGGTTCTTATATCATTGGATATTTAAGTTAATGCATTGGGTTTGGTATGATCCTAAGCATGAATTGTATATGTATAAGTGGATTCTACGACCATAGGTGACCTTATGTCTCCCCATGTTCTAGGACTGTCATATCTCTGAAGTTGGGATGTGACAATAGGCCTAAGGAAGACTGAGTTTGGCGGTAGATGTATGACCAATGTGAGTGATGTTCATTTTTGTTCCATTTGCAGTGTGAATTGGAGGCAAGGAAGAAACAGGGGTTATGGAAGATAGGAGATTAATATTGGTAGTCATATGGTTACAACATGACAAGTCAAAAAGCCAATGAGAGTTACCCTGGCTAACATACATGGGGGCAGGGGAATTGGAAGAGATAACCTATTTGAGTAGAGCCTCAAGATCACTCATAGCGATAGCATTAGAACCTTCAGTGGCAGCAACAGTGACAGAAGTTGATCTAGGCTTCGAGAAGTTCTTGGATTTAGAATACCCCCTTTTGGTCATAGAGAGTGAACTAGGCAATGCTCAAGAATATGACCTAAACCATGATAGCATTTGCATTCTATAGTAGGATAGTTAGCAAAACTATGACAAAACTTATTACAATTCTTACAGATTTTGTTGCTAGATTTCTAATGTGGAGGTCGAGTAGTTACAAGAGCAAGTTTAGAACTTGGAGCCTTGTTAAGATGGAGATAGGTTTCTTCAAAGATAAGCTCTTGATAGCTATATCCAAAGTAGAAAGAGGATTGTGATGGAGTAGGGAGGCACAGACAACTTCATATTCAGATCAAAAAGCCATAAGGACTTGAATGATATTAAGATGATCTTTATTAATTTTGGCCTAAGAGATTTGATTCCAAATCGGTTGCACTTAAGCAAGAAAATCATTCACAAATTGACCAGGTTCTTATTTGAGATTATAAAGTGTAGTCCATAGCTGAAAATAATGAGCAAATCTAGTGATTTGATATCGATTGGCTAAAAAATCATAGATTTCTTTAGCAGTATCAAAATCAACAAATGAAATATGGATAGATGGGATAGAAGTGTTGCAGAACCAAGTGATAATCTAATAATTCTTACTATCCCAATCTTCAAGTTTAGCATTAGTTTCTTCTGGATCTCTAATTAGCTTAGTGACATCTCTAGTGACAATACGCTAAAGCTTACGACTAATCAAAAAACTTTTCATTCCTTAAACCCAAAGATTATAGTTGGTTCCATTCAAAATTGTTGCAATTGGTTTTGCAACATCCAATTTTTCCATTTTAAAGACTAAGGAGCTAAAAGTCAAAGATAGAGACAAAATCTAGAAAAACATAATGGAAAATTGGATTCAGGAGGCCAAAACCTTTAAGAACCAGTCTGTGATGCTGAAGAACCAGTTGGAAAATGCTTGAACAGGCCTGTCAAAGATGGCTGAACTAGGTCGATCAAATAGAGAACCAGGCGCGCATATTAGGAGCACAGAGTGTGGATCAGGTCGCAAACTAGATCATGAATCAAAGAGAGCTACGAGCAGATCGAGTCGGGCTGTGAACAAATCAGGTCTAAAAGAATGTTGATGTCAGCACCAGAGGTCAGGCAGCTTTCGACAGCCCATTTAGCTTTCATTGAGGTTCTGACGAGTTGTTTTGGAGTCACCGGAAAAAGAGGAGCACAATGGTTTAGTTAAAGCACGGATTAGATGTCGAAAAAATGAGGAAGAACTGGACAGAAATTTATTACGCAAGACTAAGGTTTTGCATACCAGAAACCAACGAGAAAAATATTTAGAAGGGCTCTGATACCATATTAGAAGAGTAGGAATCGTATTTTTGTCTATCTCTCAATCGTCCATTACAATGGTATTTATTTACAGAACCTTACACTAGAAAAGGAAAGGAAAATCAATGTACAAATTAATTACAAATCAATTACATAATCCATGCCGAAAATCAAGCCTATAATTGTGATTCTTGATTCCTTGAATCACACTAACAAAATTTAAATACAATGTAAATGAATATTAGATATAAATGAATATTCGAGTGTATTTTTGGTTTATTTTATTTATATATTTGGTTAATGTTCGGTTGATTTTATGTATATGTTTAGTTCATTTTGTATCATTTTATTATTGTATAATATATTCTCAAATTTCCTTTTTCTATATAATCATTTTTATTTTTATATTATTTTTTCAGTAGTGAGTTAGTCATTTTTATGAAATAAATTATAGATGTTCGAGTTAGCAACTTATGCATGTCACATTTTCTTTTTTATTTTTCTTACACATGTCACATTTTCATATTTTCCCTTTTCTTTCACTAAGACATCACATTTTTTACATTTTCCCTTTTCTTTCACTTACACATGTCATATTTTCACATTTTCCTTTTTCTTTTACTTACACATGTCACATTTTCTTTGTTCTTTGACTTATGCATCTCACTTTTTCTTTTTTCTTTATAAAATAGAAAATAGAGAATAGGATAAACATTTAATTTAACTCTTAAATTCTTATAAAATATTCATATATTTAAATTAATATTATTGTCTGTGCTTGATGATGATTATTAAAAAAATGTTAATGATGATCTTCAAAGAAGATAGTTAAGACAAAAACATCTACTTTTGGTATATACTTAAGATACACATAAATTATACTCATTATATACTTAAGATATACTATTTACTGTGAATCCTAAAACATTTGTTATTTTTTAAAAAATATAATATTTTTGTTTAAATTACTGTAGAGGTCGCTAAACTATAGGAATTATATCAAATTAGACAATAACCATTTTTTCGTCTCAAATATGTCACTAACCTTTCAAAATTGTATCAATATACAATCACCTAATTAGATTAGAGATAAATTATGGCTGATATGTTGATTTGTCATGCCATGTTGGTATATTAGACAGGTCAGCATGACACATTACCGCCATGTCACCTATTATTGTCTCATCAGATGCCACATCACTTACACACTGCAGAGGTCACTAAACTATAGGAGTTGTATCAAATTGGTCACCAACCTTCTTTCCTCTTTCTATTTTTGGTTATCCTAATTGTTCTATCTATTTTCTGTATCACTTAGGTCTATAAATTCTTCTTTGTTCCTTGGTGATTCTCAGCTTAGATTTGACATACAGAGGCCTTGTGGTTTTAGATCTTCATTTATTTAACGATATAGAGTGATTTGGATGTTATGGTGGCCAAAGGGGTTGAATTAGTGGTATGTCTTTGATTTGGTCTTATTCAGATGTGTTAGTCTAATCAGGGCTAAATATACAAATCTACAATTATGTTTTTGTTTCTAAAACTCTTTAATTAAATTTCTCAATTTCTGTTTAAATTTCTAATTCATTATCTAAGTTTACTTGAGTCTTCAAGGGCTAAAAGAGTTCTGTAGAAAATCATACGGTGTTATAGAGAAAGAAGATTGCTCAACTGAAAAATCATATAATTTTTTTGGCTTTTTGTGTAATATGCTAGAGCCTAATTTGTAGCTAAGTTTCTTATTTATGAATTAAAATGTAATTGTCAATTTTTAAAGGGCCTATAATACTTTGATTATTTATTTCTGCCTAGATTTTGTTTGCACAATTATTTATTTAATTTATTGTTCTTGTAAATGTGAAATGACTAATAAAATTATTTTATTTAATTTGTTCTTCCTTTTTAGCATATATATATATATATATATACACACACACCAAAATAGTGTAGTTTTAAAGAATTGAAATTATGCTTTAGCCCGCTGAATAGCAATATATATATATATATATATATATATATATATATATATATATATATATATATATATATATATATATAATCAAAATAGTGTAGTTTTAAAGAATTGAAATTATACTTTGACCCGCCAAATAGCAATTATAAAATGATCTATATTTCTACTATAAAGGGTAGTGACCAATTTGATACAACCTTCATAGTTTAGTGACCTCTATAGTATTTAAATGATGATGTGTCATGCTGTCTTGTCTAATATGCTGACATGGCATGACATGTCAGCATATTGACTGAAATTTATCTCCGATCCGGGTAGGTGATCGTACATCAATAAAATTTTAAAAAATTAGTGACACATTTGAGATGAAAAAATAGTTAGTGATCAATTTGATACAACGTTTATAGTTTAGTGAACTCCATAGCAATTTACCGAACATTTTTATATAATATATGCTTGATATATTCCTATTGTTGAATGATAATAGGGTGAGAATTAATTGAAAGAGAGATTACTTTTAATAATACATTAGTTACTAGGTTAATGAGCTTGGTTATAATTTTTAATATATAATTTTTGGTTGATCAAAAGTTGATTTGTGGTTGCTTATGGGTTGATTGCTGGTTGATTGTATGTTGATTGCTAGTTGGTTATTAGTTTTTGTGGATTTTACCACTAGTATTGCTAAATAATGGTTGTTTTTGGTGGACCAGAAGTTGATTTATGCTTGATTATAGGTTGACTATTGATTGATTGCAGATTAATTACAGGTTGATTGTTGATATTTTATGGTTAATTACTTATTGATTATTGGTTTTTGCATATTTTAGTATTAATCTTTCTAAAAGACTGTAATTTCAGAGAGATGATGAAATAGATTGTGAATTAGATTGTTTTTAGAGTTATGAGAAGGAATAAGAATAGAGCAAGGAAAGATAATTAATATACAACCATTGATATCTTAGATTTTTGTTTTTCTATTGAAATCAAGTGGCATCACCACTCACCAGTATGAATTAAAGTACAACATCTCAAGGAAAATAGTTATAAATTAAACAACACCACTGTTTTTTAAAAGATTAGAAAAAAAAATTCAAATTGATGAAGATAAAAGCCATAATATTTAGGCAACATTATGATGATTACTAAAAACAAAATTTGTTTAACATGTACTATGCAACTCGAATTCCATAATAATAATAATAATAATATCTTGGAGGATCTATTAAAGGACGTTATTAGAGAGAAGGAAAAAAGGATATTTTCTTCTTCTTCATAGCAAAAACAAAAGACTAAGGGCTTGATCGTTATTGTTACTTTATCTTAGGGGCTGATAGATCTATAGGAATTTAGGTAATCTCAAATCCTTGTATAATATAAATTTCAATGACAACAAGATCTTCAAAACCTAAATGCAAAATTCATAATTTCTTCAACAAATAAAGTCAAATAAAAAAAAAAACTCAAAACCCACATCCAAAATATATATATATATAGAATATAAATTCCAAACTTAAAACAATTGAAGACAAAAATCCATGGAAATATACATACAAAATTTGAATTACTTATAAAACAATTGAATAATTGAGTTTTTATCAATTGAGCTTAATGATCTTAAAAAATTTAAAGATCTTTAATTAATTTATTTTTTTTTTATGTTTTTTAGTTTTGATATACTATTTAGAGCATTGCCAAAAGATTTAGGGTTTGAATAAGGGATTTCCACATAAATACCTAAAAAATGGGACCAACTTACATTTACATGTCCATTTTCAAATTATTACAAAAGTACCTACGCACTTTTTTTTTTTTAATTTTTTTACGCTTTCTAACTTTTTTAATGAGTTAACTTTATTTTTGTCCTTATTTGGTTTTTTTTTATGTGCACCTATCAACTTTTCAATTTTTAAATCTAAAATCAGTTAACTTTTTATGGCACATGTTAGTACATGGTGGCTTAATCACATAAAAGAATACCTCTTGGCCATGAAATTTTGGTTGCAGCTAAGCTATAAATGTAGTGGCTCACGTGTTAGGAAATACATGGCAGTGAATATATGTTTTTTTTTTTTTTGCCAAATGTATACGCTTACTGTCACTTTATATTATTAAGCTCTCCAAACGTAAAATCTTTTTCATCATTGTAATAAACTTTCTACTAGTTCTTTTGAAAATATAAAAAATTGAATTGGATTAATACCAACCATTAGTATATGGAAATGGAAATCACATTTAAAACCTCATCTATCTACAACTTATATCAAATGAATATTGTTAATTTAAAAGATAAATTATAAGAATCTTAAATAATTCAAAAATTTTCAACTTAAAATATAAGTAAAAAAATTAGATATTCAAAATAATTGAATGAATATTTTTGTTAAAATATTTTATTTATTGTTCAAAGAAACTTTTATAAGTTTTATTTTAAATTTTGTTTATTGATTTGAATATTTTTTATCTTTTATATTATTTTAGATTGTGTGAGAGTTTATTTTGTAAATTTAACAATAAAATTAAAAAATAAAAATTTAAAATTGAATGTGAAAAATAAATCTAGTTTTAGTATTGACAAAACAAAAATTTATAAGATGAAAATTATTTTTAAAAAAATATTAATATTTTATTTTAATTTATAAAAAAAATATTTTTAATAATACACACTAAAGAGTATATGTTAAATATGTTCTAAATATATGTAAACTACATAATAATACAATTCTTACTCGCTTCTATATATTTTGATTGAAATCTTATTTTTTTTCCTTCCTCTATAAAAATATAAAAATAAAAAAATAATCAACCTACAATCAACATCTAATCAACCACAATCAACCTCTGATCCACTAAAAACAACTAGTATTTTAGCAATACTACTGCTAAATATGCAAAAACCAACAATCAACCTGTAATAAGCCTGAAATTAACCTGCTATCAATCAACAATCAACTTGTAATCAACCACATTGCAAAAAAACTCAAAAACAACCAATATTTTAGCAATACTAAAGATAAAATATGCAAAAACAAACAATCAACCTACAATTAACTTGTTATCAACCAACAATCAACCTGTAATCAACAACAAATCAATCTCTAATTAATTATAAAATGCTAGTGCTGTAAAATCCATATCAATTGAGTAATATAAAGAATATATAACATGTGTAACTAGGATTATAACCAATAGACACATGTCAATTGGGTATTTTTCAAAACTTGAATCTTTGACATGTGGTGATTAATTAGATAATTAGTAACATGTATAATTAGAGTTATGCCACCAATTAACATATATTCAAATGGGTATTTTCAAAACTTAAATCTTTGACATGTGTAATTATATGATTTTTAATTAACATAATTTTCAATTATTCTAATGTGCAAATCAACATGTGTAACTAAAGTTATATCAAATCAACACATGTTCAAGTGGATTCTTTTCAAAGCTTGAATCTTTGACACGTGGTGATTAATTAGATAATTTTCAATTAACATAATTTCTAATTATTCTAATGTGCAAATAAAAAAAATAAAAACAAAATAAACCAAACATATACTCAAAATAAAAAAATTATTCAATTTTATTGTGTGGACTAAAAAATTATGATATAAAAAATAAACGGAATTTAGAATTCACAGTAAATAGTATATAACGAGTGTATTTTACATATATTTTAAGTATATAATTAGTATATTTAAGGTATATCTTAAATATGTAATATAATTATATGCTTTCATCTTCCTTGAAAGACTTAATAACCTTAACTTTTTTCTTTTTTGAAGAAGCATAATCAATATTCTTTTTTTCTTTTTCTTTTTCTTTTTCTTTTTCTTTTTCTTTTTTTTTTATAGTAAGAATCATCATCAAAATTAAGATTAAAATATAAACAAATTTAATAAAACAATGTTTATATTAAAAAAGTTTATTCCTATAATTTATTGTCTCTTTTGATTTGATATATATTTTCAAAATGTTTTGGATATTGAATATTACATGAATATAAGTATATAAAAGGAATATATCGAGTATATATTAGATAAAAAAATAATACTAAAAAAATTAAATAATTTTCAGGATTCACATTAAACAGTATATAATGAGTATATTTTAGGTGTATTTTTGGTTTATTTCAAATATACAATAGGTATATTTTAAATATATACAAAAAATAGATGCTTTACTCTTTTTTTGAGATTTAACAACCTCAACCTTTTTCTTTGATAATGTTATTTTTTTCTCAAGTTTGCCTAATTAGATTTAAAAATCTTTTTTTCTTTTTTTTTTTTTTAACTCAAACACCAACTAAATATATAAATAAAATAGACCAAACATATAAACTACGAGTATGCTAAAAATAAAAATAAAAAGTAAAAGAAAATTAAATTAATAAGAAACTCAATGCCATCTAATTTTTAGTATTTAAGAAGTCAAAAAATACCAATAAACTTTGGTTTAATGAATCTAAAGTCGTTCTCATGATTGAAAAGTATCAATAAATTTTCAATTTTACTAAATACTTTTTTTTAACATTTTAAGAGTAATCTTAAACGCTACTAAAAATAAAAAAAATAAAGTTGGAAACTCATTTATTAATACACCTGCATTCAAGATTCCTGTGTGCCACTTTTCCATTAAAATATTTAAAATATATAAAAATATTTACATAATAAAATATCAAATAAATAGACTAAAAATAAAAAATAAAATAAAATCTAGCCAACAAAAAATTATTATTTAAATAGTTTAAATTTAAATTGAAATTAATAAATTACTACACAAATAATATATATTTTAAAAATATATTTAAAATTATAAAATTGCATATGCAATTAAATTGATATAATTAAATTTGAATTATAGTCTATATATTTGATTAATGATACATATAGTATAATATAATATAATAATAGAGGTGTAATTTTACTTAATTATTATCTTTTGTTTCATTTTAAGCAACGCAATACAAATATTATACTAGTATCAACACAATACACGTTACGGTTACAAAAATAGATACTATATTTAGTGAGAAATTACTTAGTATTTTAGTGAGAAATTACTTATTAATTGTTAATTATATACAATTAATACATATATGTTTTAACTAATTATAAATGCAAGAGGCAGTATAATTCAAAAAATTACTTTGTTTTTATTAAATTGTTAATAATAAAAAGTTTCCAATATTTTTTTAAAAAAGCAAAATTCAGGAAAAAGATTCTTAATTTTAAAAAAATATTAATTAAACAAATCATTAAAATTAAATAATTACATGATATTTTCAAATTATGGAACCCTTGTTTTGATCCTTTGTGGATGCTACTTTAATATATATATATATATATATATATATATATATATATATATATATATATATTAAATAACAATATTCACTTAGTAAAATTTAGAGTTATTAAATCAATTCATTTATTTCAATGTAACACTTGTAAAGACAAATACCAACTTCTATAATGGAAAATTTTGTGAATGTGACAGTTTTGTTCCACATAGTACAAAAAAAAAAAAGTAAAAAAATGCAAATACAAATGTAAAAAACATATAAAAGAAAAAATGAAAAACCAAAAAAGTAAAATTTCAAAAAGTATAATATAAAAGTAAATGAAACAAAAAAAAAAAAAAAAAAAAAAGTGTAATTTCCTTCTTGAATAACATATTTATAAAGCCCATTGTCAAACCAAATCAGTCCATATAGACGATGGCATGTCATTTCTTGTTAAGTAATGAGCTAATTGAGCTTTTTTTTTTTTTTTTTTTTTTTTCCGCAGAAGGAATTTGCAAATGATTTTAGTTTTGGTTGTATGATTAAATTGATATTCTGAAATTTTCATTAAAAAAATGTTCTTTCAGTTTTTTTTTTTTTCTTTAAAAAGCAAAAACATACAAATAATTATTTAATCTCTTATGTGAGAATTGAGGATGATTTGTTAGTATGGTATACAAGATGAACTTTAGTTATCATTATGATTTATCACTTCTTATAGTGAAAATATTTAGTATTATTGATAAATATAAAGTGCTATTAAAAAATTATATGGCGAAAAATAATATCATGATTAATTAAAAACTTAACTAATAGTATTTATCATTAATTTTATATTGGTTTTCTATATTTTAGATATTTTTGTTATGTAAATGCCATATATATATTAACAAACTACATGAAGCACACAAGGGTTATACATTATTTTATGAAAAATAATTTATAATTGAAAATTATTTTCTAAGGAAAATAAATACTTTCTAAAAAACTATTTTTTATTGTTTGGTTATAATATTAAAAATTAATTAAAAAATATATTAAAAATTTTTAATTTATAAAACTATAAATATATTTAAACTTATAAGAATTTCATACTTTTAAAATTTTATTATTAAATATGAGAAAAAATACATAAAAGTGGTAAATTTGATGGTCGCTATAATCGGTGTTGGCTATCAGTGATAGCAGGCATTTGGCAATGGTCCTTGGTGGTCGGCAATAGTAGGTATCATAATTGGTAGATTAATAAATTTATATTTATATATTTTTCTTTCATTATAATGAATTTGTCAATGTTCGAAAAATGACTTCCTAGTGTGAAAAGAGAATTTTTGAGATATTGATTTTGCTTTTGAGGATTTTTCAAAGCATGCTTTAGTTTCCTTGTCCTCAAGACTTCTGTAACTTTTCTTCTTTTGCCTAGGATAATAATAATTATGCTTTGCTTGTCCTTTCTTCTTTCTATATGAAGAAACAAAGCTTGGTATCCAATATGTTCATAGAAGTCTCATAGCAATCTTCTTCTTATGGCTATATCTTTTTTTAATTTGAATGCAACTTCATTTTATTGCATAAGGCAATTCCTTTAACAATTACTTCTAATGCCAATTCTCTATATATATAAGCATTATAAGGAATAACTTCATCAAACTTATTTTTGATTCTTGTTCTTATCCTTCCAGCAAATAGGGGTAGTAGTCTAGATTAAATTTTTCTTTTCAAAATTCATTATGATTATCTTCTCTAGTATAAACTACAAAGAAGAATACATATTTATACCATTTGAAGTGAGATAAATCCAAACACCTGAAATTCATCAACTTCTCATGTGATTTATCTAAATAAGCAGTAGTGGATCAAATAAAATGTATTCCTACAATATAAAGGAGGGTATTAATTGCATCAAGAGTGGATCTTTGACTTGTTATTGGGTGCTATCTTGTTGTAATTGGTAATGACCTCAGTTTTAGTTGCACCTAGATTTGTAGTTTAGCTTCATGGGATAAATAAATATCCCACCAACCTTAAGTTGGCCTATGAAGCTAGTCATATGTGAGGTCTCGCCCGAGCACCGATCCGATCCGCTAAATAAGATCAAAATGCTCATTTGGGTTTGAACTTACAATGGAACTCTCGGGTTCAGATTAGTTGATTTTTGAAAAGAGTCGCCACCTTAATTTTATTTTATTTGGGAAAAGATTAAGGGAAAAATCCAAATTGACTCCGATTAATATCTCAAAGGAAAATATCACTAGCTTCAAAACCAAAGAGCATTCGAGAACTAGGTTTTCGGTTTATTTAGAAAAATGATTAGTTTGGCAAATTTAATACGAAATGACTTAAAATGAATTTCATGAGCAATTTACATAATACATGAACAATTATATAATGCATGAATAAACAAATAAATAAACATTCATTCAAAGCGATAAAAGTAAAGCAATAAAGTAAAAGGAATTAACTTACAATTCAAAACCAAAATAGGGGATACTTCCTCTAGCCCCTAGGGATTTTAGGAAAGTCAAACATTTCCCAAAATTATTCTAGAGCAATTACTAAAGAAAAATACAGAAAAGGAGAGACAAAATCAATATTATAATAAAGAAAACAAACTAAAAGCAGATATTGTGAAGAAAAGAGGTAATTCATAAAATAACATACAAGAGAGTTAACATTTTATTTAAATTGGATTTGATGCTTTAAACGAGCAAGCCAGCGTATCCCTTTAAATGGGAATCAAAATCCACATAGTTCGTTCTTCTTGCGAAGAGGTTGGTTTAGTCTTAACCTTTTATCATGTTTCAGTTCATTAATTAAAAGGTGGGTTGATTGATTAAACAAGCAGAATTATTGATTACCAAGTTGCTAATTAGGTCAAGTTTTAATTAGCAAGTCGATGAATCAATTCAAATCATTTACCAAATTAACTAGATCATATTCTAATCAACATGCCTGAAAATAATGAAAGAAAATGATAAAACATACCAAGCAAAAAAATAATAAATGAAAAGAATAAACTAAGCAATCCTAAGAAAATGAAGCAAAACAAAAAAAAAATAACAAGAGAAGAAAATAAATACCTTACAAGGACGAGGCTTGGGGACGTAGGGTGGATGAAGCAGATGACCATATCATAATTCCACCTTATTGGCTCAGCGGAACAACAACCTTCAACTGGCGACTCGGACGCCATATTTGGGACCTCCTCAGATTGATGTGAGGAGAGCTACAACGACCACCCAAATAAAAATTTAAACTAAAAGTTCATTCCTTTCAGACCAAATCTTAAAAAATGTTGATTGCTTTGAAATAAATTAATTTGATTAAGCAATTCTGAGTGTGGAAATGAGGTAGGGAGGTGTAGCTTTTACAGGGAGAGAGTTGGAAGCAAAAATGGTGAACTTTCAATGTGGGATTCACTTCCCAAGGCAGAAAACTATATAGAAGGCTTCAGGAACCACGCACGAAGGCTTCTAGACCATGCGGAATGCACGCGATCTCATAGCAGCAAATGGTAACCGCATAGGACTACACAGGGCTTTTGTGGTTCTGCACAGGCTCTGTGCAGTTCCACAAGGGGTCTATGTGGTCATAAATCGCCCTATGCAGTCCCTGTGGGACTGTTCGCCATTTTTTACTCTGTTCTCGCCCATTTCATATCATATTTAAGTCTAGGTTCATTCTACATATTCGTAATCGAGTGCCGGTTGTTTGGAGGTGCAAATTTGAGGGTTCACACCATAATTACTTTAGCAACTATATCATCAGAATTTTCCTTTTACTTTAGAGGCATTTGCTTACAAGGTCATATAATGTATGATATTTTTAATTAGATATTTTGACAACCCATGAATATTCCATTCAACAGTGGATGTCTTATCATAATGGACAAAATTAAAAGAAGTATCTTCGTATTGAAGATCTACTGGAGATGGCTTGGATAATAAGGCTTAATAGGCATATTATCACCTTTTTTAGGGTAAGTAATTCTATTAATTTGGCTAATTTCTCCATGTAATTTGGATTAAATACACGTATTCTCTAGGCTATTAATAAACCTATCTTCTTACTCTTTTGAACCTTGTTAATCATAGTCAGAATCTTTTACTGTGATTTCTTCTTTTTCTTCCTTAGTTAAATGAGCTATATTTTCTTAACTCTTTTATTCCTAATAAGGAAAATCCTTTTATTAATTCTTTAACCATTTTTGACTTATCATCTTTAGCCAATTTAATGTCTAATTTAGATGATTCCATGGGTTTAAATATGACCTTTTTCTCATATGAAGTAAAAGTTGAAGGATTTTCCCTTTTTGGAATATATTCCACTAGTTTCAAAGCAGTTACCTGGGATTCTATTCTACTTAATTGTTTTTCAATTGATTGTAAAGATAAATTGAAAATATTATTTTGTTGTGTAAATCCCTTTTAGACTCCCTTCCCCTTAAAAGGAGAGCAAGTGAATTTGTGATTTTCTACCTTATAAGACAGATCTGTTTGAGAAAGATGAACGCTTTTAATAAGCTTTCCTTTTATAGTAAAATAATTTTGATAAGTAGTTTCTAATAAGAAATTGTGTACAAGAAAAATCTGGAGAAGATTTTCCTAATATCTTAAAGCAATTTTTAAGGAATTATGGAAATTCCTTAATTCCTTTAGCTTTATAAAACTGATACTTTCTGTTCAACATTCTCTAATCTTTTTCAGAAATATCAAGATACCATTTATTAAATGGATCTTCTTCTAGAGTTATGACCATTACATTTAAACTATCAATATTTAATATACTTTCTTTATCATACCCCACGTCAGATAGAGTAGGAAATTATGATTTTTCTTCTAGTTTATATTAAAGATGTCCTACATTTTCCTCAGTCTTTTGAATTCCTCTAAAGGATGGAGACCTTCTTAAGGGTGCTAAATTTTTAGAGTATGATATTCTTAGAGGAAGAGATCTTGGGAGAGATGGTGCATAAAAGGAATTAGAAAAGGATCACCTCTCCGGTTATAAAATGGCTTATCTGCTTTTAGAGAAGGCAATTTCTACATTTCTATGATTAAGCTCTATAATTTCTTGAATAGATCTAGAATCCTCCTTTTATACTAGAATTGCTCTTCCAGCATCCACTTTTCAGGTAGATTATCCTTATACAATGAGATCTTCTTTGGAACCATCAAATTTCCTTTAGATAAATTTGTTTAGAATAGAGTAGTAGTTCCTTTTGGAGTAAGCAATTTTGTTGAAGATTCCCTTAAATTAGGGACAACTATATTCATTGCCTTATAATGTATCCTACAAATAAGGGTTACATTTTCTAATGCAAGAAGCATATCATATCCCTTAGTTTTAATATCCAAATCTTAAAGCATATAATAAGTGCAGATCTATGAGAGACAGAGTATAATTTGGATAATAAAAAAATAAATTGGACCATCACATAAAGTCGATTCTACAACTCCTAATAAGGAGACATGAAACTTGTGTCTTTTATCTCGAACACATAAAACTGCTAAAGTATTTAACCCCAACTTAGTTGATGGTTTTAAGGGAACTTGCACCATTCCAATATAAAGAAATTGATATTTCTTTTAGTGCTTAGTCATCAAATCTTGAGATATCAGGCGAAAAGAACCAAAACCTTCAGGAATGGGAACAACTTGTTCAACATTCTTGATGACATAATCAGACTTAAAAGCAAAATGAGTATTAGACTTCTAGATAGAATAAGAATTAATAGGAGAGAGTTTCTAGTTATGGAGATTTTGATCTATATTTTCTAATAACCAAATTTCTTTTTTCTTTTTTTTTTGTTTTTTAGAATTACTAGAAGAGCTAGCTGAACTACAAATAAGATTACCCAAACTTTCAAATATTCTATCCATGATATTTTTAACATCACTATCAAAGATTTACTCGTAACTCCTACAATGCCTAACTTTGGCTAAATAGGATAACACTGAAAACGCGACTTGGATTTCACTTAAAAATAACACATAATAAAATATAAGAGTCTAAGCTCTAATACCAATAGGGAAAACTAGCGCAATAAGATAAGAAGATATAAATAAGTACGCATAGACAAAAAATAAATAACATATTAAGAAATTATATACAGATATATAGAAAAGATAATAGATATAAAAGAAAACTTAAGAACATAAAGTTTATTACTTATAATAGAAGAAGGAAATATTACAACTAGTAGAGGAGAGTGCACTCAAAGGAAAATACTTAAAATATGAAAGTAGGCAAAGCACTCAAAGAACACTAAAAAATACTTAAAAAAATTTTATGCACACAACTGAAAGGGAAACTTACTTAAATAGCAACACAAGCTCTTACATAAGCAAAACATAATTGAATATAATACATTACTGTTGACATAAGCAAGATAAGACTAAAGATAAGTCTTATGGCAAATAGAATTTAAAGGTCGAACAGGTCTTGATAATCATCCATAAGAGGTAAATTATCTTCAAACATGTTATCATCATCTAAGCTGTCCTTATTCTTTAACCTATCATGTCTTTCTTTTGTCTTTGTTTTACAAGTGGATCTAGATTCTTCCTTATTTTTTAGGGCTATTAGGAACTTTTGCTTAATTTCATCTTTCGAATTTTATCTAAAAGATCTTTAAATAAACTAAGAAATTAGCTAAAAAAAATTGGTCCTGATTAGAGGAGGAAGTTGTTTCCTTATTAGGTTTTTTGTCAAGAATAATTATCCCTTTATTATTATAAAATGAAGAGTTTCTAAAATAAATCAAATTTATTCCACCATTTAATTAAAACTCTTCTAGTTAACCAAGAAATTCTATGTACTATTTCGTTGAATTTAGGATGTCTTTTACTCAGAATTTGCCAATCCCATTTGATAATCCATGGAATTCTGTATCAGATGGCAAATGAAAAATGGTGATTCCTTTGAATTTTATCTTCATTAATAAATTGTTCATAAATAGTCTTACTTTGTCAGGAAGAATAATTAGGAAGAGTCTCCAATTAAAGAACCAATCTATAAACCAAGTAGGAATAGGAATATGTCCTTCTAGTTGAAATTGGACCTACTAGTTAAGTGTCATCTATTTATTATCATATAATAAGGTATGAGATCTCATCCAAGCACCGGTTTGATTCGCTAAGTGGGAATCAAAATGTTCATTTGGGTTTGAACTTACGATAGAACCTTTGGGTTCAAATTGGTTTATTTTGAAAAGATGTTAGAGTCGCCATCTTAATTTTATTTTTATTTAGAAAAAAGTTAAGGTAAAAATTCAATTAAATGACTCTAATTTTATCCTAATAGAAAAAGTGCACTAGTCCTCAATTACCAAAGAAGATTTGGGGACTAGGTTTTTAGTTTATTTAGAAAAATATTAGTTTGGCAAGTTTAATACATAATAACTTAAAAAATTAATTCATGAACAATTTATAAATGCATGAACAATTTAGGATGTATGAACAATTCATTTAATAATGAAGAAAGCAATAAGAACAAAATAATAAAAGCAATAAAAGAATTAAATGAAGAAAGCAAATAAAAGAATTAAATTTACAACACAAACCAAATTAGGGGATACTCCCTCTAGTATCTTGTGGGATTCTAGGGGAGTCACACATTCCCTAAGCTAATACTAAAACATCATAATAAGACAAAAAAAAAAAAAAAAGGACAAAAACCTAATCTATATGAAGAAAGTGAAAGAGAAGGAAGGTTGTTTATTTTAATTGGATTTGATGCTTGGAAAAAGCACCTACATTTCCCTTTGAATGGGAATCAAAATCCACGTAGTTCCCTTTATTGTGAAAGGGATTTGTTTAGTCTTATCTTTTTATCATGTTTTGATTAATTAATTAAAAAAGAGTTGAGTTGATTATTTTTAATTGATTACTAAGTGGAGTTAATTAAGTCATATTCTAATTACCTATCTTAGCAAACCAAACATTAGGCAATGAGCCTTAAAACAATGAATAAAATAAAATTAATTAATTAATGAATTAATGAATAAATAAAATGAAATAAATAAGTAAAGACAAGGAACAGAAAAGGAAAAGGAAACTTACCTTGAATGGCGGGTGACGACTTGCCTTGGATGGCGGGCGACGGCTTACCTTCGATGATGGGGGAGTAGGTTACCTTGGACGACGGAAAATTTTTAACTTAAAAGGTCAGCTTAGAAAGTCGCAACCCAACTTGCTTTGCAAAGCAAGGAGCAATAGCAAAGCAAAATTAAAAATAAAAGAAAACTTTAAACTAAAAAGCTCATTCCTTAGCATATCAAGCTTATGGAGATGGTTCACTTGATACAAAGGATAATCAAGCAAAACCAAGAGGTGAAGAACACTAAGCTAGGGGGCTTATATTTATAGGTGAAAGGTTGGAGGTCAATATGCACAACTTTCAATGTGGGATTCGCAAAATAAGAGGACAACCGCACATGGACTGCAAGGGCTCTTGCGGTCACAATTGGGAAACTGCACGTGGCTTTGTAATAACTACTTGGGCTCTTATGATCAACGCACATAGGCCTGTGGTCACTGGCTCTAATTCTGTCCGTTCATCCTATTTTCGCCCATTTTTGTTCGTTTCTCATCTATTTTTTGTGATTCCAGTTGCATTGTGATTGTTATTCTATCCCAAATAATCTAAGAGTTGTTTAGAGATCAAAGTGATAGGTTTCAATCCCTAGGGCTCTATTTTCCAGTTTTTCCATTTTGGTTATTTTTAGCAATTTTGGCTCCCAGAGGTTTGATTACTAAGCCTAAATGCTTCTAAGGTATGGATCTTAAGGCTATCTTAGGTGGGCCTGATGTTGATGGTTCTAGTCTTAATTTAGGAACTCTACTTGATGATTTGTCAGATTAATGATCCATTTTTCTTTAGGAAATTGAGTTGATGACCTCTCTTGATTTAGATTGATGATTTATCTTAATTTAAGAGGCTAATTAATGACCAGTTCTAATGTAAAATGCATCTAACTATGCAATGATTGGATATTTTGAACTTGCGAAAGGTCATTTTGATATGAGAGTGCTGAGCTTTTGGGAGAAAGATGCCTCCATTTAGGAAAGAAGAATAGAAGGAAGGGAGGTGCCCCACTTTTGAATAATAAAGGAAAGTGGTTAGGTCATTTTATTTGGCCAGACTAGTTTGGGGATGGTAGGGTCACACTCAATTTGGGTCAGGTAAGAGGCTGGTTGAAGGTTCGATCAAACGCTATCAGTTTGGCCTTTACTGAAGTCATTTAAGAAAGCTAGATGAAGTATGGAAAAGATCAAGCTAGTAAGCTTAAAAGGCTTAGTTAGTCTTGGCCTTTTGATTTGGGATTAGATTAAATGTCTAGCTTAAGATCATATCAAGTATGAGACTACTTGGTCAATGGCTATCAATTCGGCCTAGGAAGAAGTCACTTTGGGATATTAAGCCTCGTATGCCTGGAAGATGTCGAGCTAGGCTTAGATGGGTCTGGCTTTGAAGAAGGTTTAGTTTGAGGCTAAATTGGAAAGCTCGATCAAGGAGGTGAAGCACTTATAGACGATTAGGTTAGAAGGTTAGGTTAGTTCTAGTTTTGGGGAAGGTTAGTTTATCGGGCTTGTCTTTAGAGAAGTTCATATGAAAGTCTTTAGTCAGGTCTGAAAATTGGCTTGGTCAGTTATGGCCTTTGAGGAGAATCAATTTTAAAGCTCAGTTTGGTTTGGATTTAAGAAAGATTGTTTAGAATGAGTGGATCATCATGGAAGGCGAGGTCAGGTTTGGCCTTAGCTAAGATCATTTAGAAGCTTAATCTAGTTTGGCTATATAAGAGATCGATTAGAGGCTTGATTAGGTTATGGCCTTTGGGGAGTTATTTGGAAGGCTTAGTAATATTTTACCTTAAGACTATGCCACATAGATCAGGCTGGAATGCTAGACTTTATAGGAGATCAAACTAGGAGGCTAAGTCATACTTAGAGGAAAGGTTAGGCTAGGAAATTAATTTAGAAGGCTTTGTAAGATTTGGCCTTATAAGAGATAATGAGCTTCATAAATGAAGGCCTTTTAGGAGTGGGATTCATAGTGAAGGCTTTTTGGTTTAGGTTTCATAGTGAAGGGTCCTTAGTTTGGGCTTTATAGTGAAGGCTTTTGGTCTTGGGCTTCGTGATGAAGGCTTTTGGTTAAAAGACTTTTGAGTTTTGAGAATAGTTCCTCAACTTGGGCTTTTCTACAAGATGATTGGCTTTAGCTTAGGTATAATGCTATAATTTTTTGTCATAAGGATACTGTAGGCTTATAGATAAGGGTTTGCTCTTTGACATGGTTGTATCAACCTAAGAGGATTAAACTGAGAATGGTTTATAGGCCTTAAAAGACTTTGATCTCAAGGATCATGTGTTTTGCCAATGAGGCTTAATCTTTTAAGGATAATGAGATATTTTCCAAAGAGGCATGGAATGGGCCTTGATTGGTTCAAGCCCTTCTTAATCAACTTGAGAATAATAGGCCTTGGGAGATATGCCTCAACTTTGGTTTTGTCAAGGAAATTGACTTCAATGATGATGAGTCCTGACAAACCAAGGGATCTTTAGTTCTTCCTATGATTTTCCAAAGAAAGGATGGTATGAGACTTAAGCTTTGAAAAGATAGTAGGATTTGCCAACAAGTCTTGGGATGAAGTTTTGGGAATGATTTGAAGGTAGGTTAGAACTTCTAAAAAGTGATGAGGGAGGTTATATGGTTTTCTTATTTGTAGCATGGTTCATGGAAGAGAGAAGTCAAGCTTTCTTGCTTTTAAGATTAAAGAGATACTTGGAATGACACATTATTAGTTTGACTCAATGCAAGTGAGACACTGGCTGAAAGTAAATGCCCTAAGGAGTGGCTAAAGGACTAGTAAGAAAAGACAACTTGGGGACCATGCCCCATATGAGAGATGGAGATGTGAAGGACTAGAGATATATATTAGCTCTTTGAGCTAAGCGATGGGACAAATTGACAAAAGATGATGATGTTCTAAGAAGACATGCCCTCATTGAAGGATGATGGCATGGAAGATAGTATAACTTTAGAGAATGAGTCTCTAAGGAAGAAGAAAGATATGAGATAAGATGGATCAACAAAAGATGCTTTGACAAATTTAGAGGATGTGCCTTTAAACATGAAGGAAGATGACTAGGATGGGCTCTCTCTCTTTTTCTCTCTCTCCCTTAGCTCTAACTTTTGCTTAAGCTGCCCTTTTGGGATTTCAACTTAGTAAGCTTGAATTAATGAAATTTAGAAGAGAACATTCCACCATTATTTGAGTTACTGCTTATGCTAAGGAGCCCTGACCTTTGAATTCTAGGTTTGATGAAGGCCTCTTTTGAAATTGTCACCTCTTATTAAGATGCAATGTTTGATTATCCAAAGTCCAATGGGTAATTACATTGAATTACTTTTTGCACCTCGACTGCTTGATGAGAAGTCTATTACTTGATCTTATTTGATTAGGAGCCAATGAAGCAATTATTAATTTATAAAAACAGGGCACCTCAATTTCTTATCTATGCTAATTGTGGTAGATTTAATTGATTGTTCGCTCATCTCTCTCTTCCTTTTTTTTCTTTTTCTCTCTATTTTCTCTTTTTTTCTTTTTTACTCTTTTTTCCTCTCTCTCTCTCTCTCTCTGTCTTTTATGCTTATCCTTATTGGACTAAATCAAGGAAGCTGAGAAAATTAATGCATAAATAATAAAAAAAATGTAAATGTATTATTATAAAGAAAATTTTAATACAAGAAAACAAAATAGGATCGATATCAACAAAAATTTATGAAAGATAAAAAAAAAACAAAAAAAGGACAAACTCAGACTTTGAGATTTGGACTCAGACTCAGATTCAGATTTGGAATCCAACCTTAGACAAGTTAGATTAGTTAGACTTGAACTCCTCCATGTTAGACTACTCAAGGTTGAGTTAAGGTCTTGGGTTTTGCTTTAGGGGGAATGATGTCATCACTATCAATTAGATCTTGGATTCTATGTTTCAAAGCTTTACATGCGTCAGTTTTATGCCCTATTTCTTGATGATATTCACAGTACTCATTAGAATGGTAGTTTTTTGGTAAGGGATTAGGAGGGACTCTTGGTTCCAAAGTTTCACTATTTTTGCTTCCAAAGCTATCTTGTAAACCACTGCTAATGGCACCCCCAAATTTTTGAAAGCCCTTCATTGTAATCTCAAGGGTCGCCTGCTGATTACGACAACTGCCTCTATACTCTCCCACTCAGCATCACTAAGGGGTATGTAAGTGTCCATATCCTTTCATTCAGTAGAGGTAAGGGGAGTGTAAGTATTGCTCTTCTTGCACATTTTTTCCATTTTGGGGGTTTACTCTAATGCATTGACATTACGCTTTAAAGGCCTTTTGATAGTGGAAGAGGTGCAGTTTTCCTTGCCTTGAAAAGGATTCAAAGAAGAAGCAAGGTTAGTACCTAAGACTAATGGCATAGCTGAGGTTAGAATGGCATCGGTGTTTGAGATTGACGATGTGAAATAATGAGTCATGTCAATGGTAGGTGCAACATTAATGGGCTTAGCTTGGTTTAGCATTCCTCTTACTTCATCGATGATGAGTTGGCATTAGATACTTAAGGCATTAGTGAAAGTAGTCGTAAGATGGACTAGGGTATTATTAAAATTAGACTGCTAACTAGCTAAAGCCTAGTTGAAATTAGCTTGTTAAGCATCTAAGGCGGAGATAAGAATAGCTTGAAAATTCTCTTCTTGCCTCTTGAATAGGTTGATTAGTGCTTCCATGTCAATCAAGCTTGCCATTGGTACCTTGAAAACCAAATCAAAGAACAACATAAGTGCTTAGGAAAGAAGCAAAAATATAGGCATGCAAACTTTGATGGAAAAAGATTGCCTTTGATGTTGTGAGTAAAATGCATTTGGGCTTTTGATTATTTTCTAAGGTTGAATAGGTCAATGTTTCAAGCTTAAGGTATTTTATTAGGCGAAAGTTATTGAGTTTAGAGTAGTGTGTTCAGCCAAAGGTATTGGGCTTAGGGTAGTGTCTTAGGTTTTGATGATTTTGGTATAGGCTATAGGCATTTGCTAATCTAGGGGTAATAAGTTGGTTTTGAAGGTGATGGGCCAAGGATATTAGGCTTATAGGTAATGAGTTTGATTTTTAATAAGAGGTAGGATCTAGATAATGGTATTGGTATTAGGGAACTAAGGTGTCTAGGTTTTTTAAATGAGGGTAAGGATGTGGATTAGGCTTATGGTCAGGTGATAGGGTTTTAGTAAAGGAACTTGAGTTTTAAGGTTGGATGAGGGCTTTAGAGTTATGTGTTTATGGTTTAAGGTTCAAAGGTTGAAGCTATTTGAGGTTCATATTCAAGAAGAAGGCTTAATGAGGTGTGAGGTTCAAGCAGTTGGTGTTTAGGGTAAGGCTAAGGCAAGATATTTAAGGTATGTGGGGGTGAAGGTGATTGGGATAGAGATGTGAGAGTGTTTATAGAGGAGGTATTTGAATGAAAGTAAAAGTGTTTGACCCTTCTTTGGTTCAAAGTTTGACCTAGATTTGAGATGAATGCATGTTTTGTTATATAATATGGATGTATGATATGCATGAGGAAAATATTTCATGAGGATGCAAAGGTGCAAGGTTTTCATTATGGTACACATAACCTTTGGTCAGGATCTAGGTTCATTATATGAAAAGGTAAAAATGGCTTGGATAGGGTACTTATCATACTCGAGCAGTAATATTCCTAACCATATGTGAGCCAAAGGGCCTCACGTGGGTCTAACAGTATATGCATGCTCATTACACCTTTGAAAGGATCAAATGATTCATCGCAAGGTGGATGATTTCGCTATGGCGAATAGACCCAAGAAATGTTACCCACTCGATGCTACTCACTATTCATTGTCTTCCTAGAATTAGGTTTGGAGGAAAAGAGCCTATGCAAATGATGCATGAAAGCCATTTGTGTATTAAAAGTGCCAAACTTTGATTTCAAACCAATTATTAGTCTTCTTATTTCTTTTATTAAAAAGAAGGTGGTCCCTAGTAGAGTCACTAGCTGTGAGACCTCACCCGAGCACCAGTCTGATCTACTAAATGGGAATCGAAATACTCATTTGGGTTTAAACTTATGATGGAACTCTTAGGTTCAGAATGATTGATTTTGAAAAGATGTTAGAGTCAGCACCTTAATTTTATTTTTATTTGGGAAAAAGTTAAGGTAAAAACCCAATTAAATGACTCTAATTTTATCCTAATAGAAAGCGTGCACTAGTTCTCAATTATCAAAGAGGATTAGAGGACTAAGTTTTTGGTTTATTTAAAAAAATATTAGTTTGGCAAGTTTAATACATAATGACTTGAAAAATTAATTTCATGAACAATTTATAAATGCATGAATAGTTTATCATATATGAACAATTCATTTAATAATGAAGAAAGTAATAGGAACAAAATAATAGAAGCAATAAAAGAATTAAATGAAGAAAGCAAATAAAAGATATAAATTTACAATAGAAACCAAATTAGGGGATACTCCCTCTAGTCCCTTATAGGATTCTAGGAGAGTCACACATTCCCAAACTAATCCTAAAACATCATAACAAGACAAAGAAAAGAGGACAAAAACCTAATCTATATGAAGAAGGTGAAAAAGAAGGAAGGTTGTTTATTTTAATTGAATTTGATGCTTGGAACAAGTATGCCTACTTATCCCTTAGAATGGGAATCAAAATCCATATAGTTCGCCTTTCTTACAAAAGGGGTTTTTTTAGTCTTAGCTTTTTATCATGTTTCGATTAATTGATTAAAAGAGGGCAGAGTTGATTGATTTTAATTGATTACCAAGTGGAGTTAATTAAGTTAGATTCTAATTAACTATCTTAGCAAACTAAACATTGGGCAAAGAGTCTTAGAATAATGAAATAAATAAAATAAATAAATAAATATAAGGAACAAAAAGAGGAAAGGAAACTTACCTTGAACGGCGGGTGACGACTTGCCTTGGATGGCGGGGGAAGGCTTGCCTCGGATAGCAAGCGGTGGCTGGCCTCGAATGGTGAGAAACTTTTGGCTTTAAGAGTCAGCTCAGAAAGTTGCAATCCAACTTACTTGCAAAGCAAGGAGCAATAGCAAAACAAAAATAAAAATAAAAATAAAACTTTAAACTAAAAAGCTCATTCCTTAGCGAAGCAAGCTTGTGGAGATGGTTCACTTGATGCAAAGGCTAATTAAGCAAACCAAGAGGTGAAAAGGTCAAGAGGTGAAGAACATTAAGCTAGGGACTTATATTTATAGGGGAAAGGTTGGAGGTCAATTTGCACAACTTTTGATGTGGGATTCGCAAAATAGGAGGACAACCGCATGTGGCCTTATGGTCAACCCAAGGGCTCTTACAATCACAATTGGGCAAGCACACAAGGGCCTATGGTCACTAGCTCTAATTCTATCTATTTGGCCCATTTTCGCCCATTTTCACTCGTTTATCATTTGTTTTTTGCTATTTTAGTTGCATTATAATCGTTTTTCAATCCCAAATGATCTGAGAATAGCTCAGAGGTCAAATGGATAGGTTTCAATCCAAGGTTCCATTTCCCAGTTTTCCCATTTTGGTTGTTTTTGGCAATTTTGGCTTCCAGAGGTCTGTTTACTTAGTCTAGGTGCTTCTAAAGTTCAAATGCAAGCTGGAAGGTGCAAAATTAATAGTTCACATAAGGCATCTCTCCAAACTTGCATAAAATCAAAACAATTAAAAGTTCTTATGTGGGAAGGGTATCTTAATTCCTTTATAATAAAGGGATTATTTCCCCCATTCCTCTAACATTATTATCTTCTTAATAATAAACTTACTATAAGCAAGCTCTTCTCCATATTGTTCTATAGGTGCAAGAATAACAAAACCAGTTTTAGCTAAAAACTCTTGATAATAATCATAAGCTTTAGGAGTTATATAATTTTTTGTATAAATAATCAACAACTTTATAAGGATTTAATCCTGCATGTTTAGCATCAATAACAAGAAGAAAATAATAGAACAAGAAGATTTGCTAGAACGAATATAAAATAGAGAAAGAGAGATAGTAACAACAATTGAGAATGAAAAGAAAACTATAAAAATCTAGGTAACAGTAGAAAACCCTATTTATAAGGAGAAGCAGGAAACTAAAGGATCTATGGAATCTTCTCTACCGAACACATGGCAACTGAATATGAAAAGACTCTACAATTGCCATAATTTTAAAATTTGAAAAGTGAGAAAACTGTAAGTTTCCCACCTGAGGAATTAAAGAGTGTTGAGTGGGCGAACAATTAAATCAGAAATAGAAGACCGAGTCTTTAACTCAAAACTTGTAGGGAGACGTGTGATGCAGACCAAACATTTCAAGTTTCCCTTAGCATTTAACATATCCTCCAGGATAGGTGTTACTTGATAGGATAAAAGTTACTTGATAGCCTCTACACCAATTTGGCATATGATTAGATATCCTATAGAAAGGACAGATGATCCTTGAGGGTCCTTAATTTCTATCCACGTTCTCCACCTCCTGGTTTTTAGGCAGCACATTCTCCACCACTTAGACACTTAGTGGTCCTAAATTACAGGAACTTGCTCTTTAAGATAATCACCTATATATACTCCTAGATACTCCATAATATAGGTTACGCGTCCTAAACACACTAAGCATTGCATTTTCTCTAGTAAAAACACATTATAACTTAAGCATCAAAATGCTCATTTAAGCAGATCGCTTGAACACTCTTGTTCTTTACTTATAGGTTCAGATAGTTCGGCTTACACCATAGTAAAAGATCGGAGCGGTTTGCTTACATCACAAGTAAAATATTAAACCTTACTCATATCTCTAGCTTTTCCTTTAGCTTGAGCCACAAAAGCCATAGGTGTTGTAGTCAACTTCTCATGTTCAAGATTGGCTTTTGTAAGAAGATGTTATTTTTCGCGAATCAATTCACCAAAACACTATATCCAAGGTAGGAGGAGGACAAAGATTCATTAGATTAGAATGAGCATTCTCAAAATATGAGCCCAACTTCATTAGAAACTGATCACACTTGCTAATTTCATGAACAACTAATATATCAGAGAGAGAATCTTAGGACATAATAGCACAAATATTGTCAAAAAATTCAGCCCATAAATTTAGAAAACTAGAAAAACTATTCTTGAAAAGACAGACTTCCTTGAGTGTAATTTGCAATCTCACACTCTAATTGAAATCTTCTAGCTAAGTTCCTTTGATAATAATCCTTTTTTAGATATTCCCACATTGCTTTGGTAGTTTTTTATAGCCACAAATTAAGGACAATTTGAGAATCACATGACCCTATAATCCAGGATATCGCTATAGCATCTTTGATTTTCCATTGAGTGGCATCTGTTGGAGCTAGAATAGTCCCATCTATATGTCTCCATAGCTTCTTTCCAGTAATATACAATTGAAATTGAAATTTCCATGTTGAATAATTTTTTTCGGGTAAACTTAACACAAAATTCAGAGTTAGATTTTCCACTAACCACTTGAAACTATTCAAAAAATGAAAACAATTCAAAATTAAACAAAATTGATCTGCAACCTCACCAAATACCAAAGCAAAAATTGTAAAAAAAATTCTACAAGATATCAAGATAACGCCTGAAATCTAGTAGGCAACACTAAGACGATTTACCAATAAAGAGAGGCTTTGATACAATGATAAGTTTGATAGAAAAAGATAGAAATTTTGGTTGAATGGCTAAATGTTGTTCCCTCATCTTTCATTCAATAAATAGATGAATATATAGAGTGATTATAGACAATTTTGGAGGTTGATTTACCTCTAATTACAGTAGTAATCCAAGCAAATATACAACAGTTTTACACAAAATACAGTGAGGGAGAGTTTGAAATTTTAGGTGGGAGTAGACATGCTTGTGGGCCGTAATTAGTGAAAATTGCGGGTCAGACATATCAGGTCTTTGCAAAATTAGACATTTTTTAAATTCAAACCCGACCCATGAGCATGTCTAGTGGGGTTGTTCCTTGAAGTAGTACAATGATTAAGTAGATTTTGTTTATATTTTATTGTTTTGGGTGTTCCTCATAATTCAATGGATTTGCAAGTAGAGTAAATCTTGCTTGCGCTTATTATATACACCAAGCCAACAACATGATAAAATTTAGAGTAAAAACAGATATGGTTTTTTATTGGGCAAAAGATACAGACGTAAGAATCTTATTTTATGAGAAAGAATGAATTTGCTTCCTTGGAGATTGATCACAGCATAAGAATGAGAAGAATTTCCCTTTTCATTAATTCTTCTTTTATTTTTTTTACTGAATAGAAAAACATTTGAAAATAGTTTTTTGTTTTGAATTCTTCAACCTTAAAAAACAATTTTGATTATTTGCAATAACACTAATCAGAGACTTAAGAGTTGCAAGTATTTGTTTTAAGGGTCATTTTGTCCAAATAAAAAAAAATTGCCCTGGAATTTAACATATCAGCTCTGTAAATATCATCACATTTATTTTTGAGCATTGGAGAGGTAGAACTTAACATCAATGAGATTCAAATACAGCAAAACTACTACAAAATTTGCACTTTACCTCTGTAAAATACATGAGTGTGTTCCTTTATTATTTTCTACTCCTAAAAAACTCTGAACCACTTAATGAGTTACTGCTAGAACAGTGAGAAATGGAAATGTAAGAAAGAACTATAGGCCACTAAGAACTACAGGGCAATCCCTCTAGATTCAGCTTCAAGATATTTGCAAATCCTCTCCATAACCTCTCTACCCTTAGCACTATTCTGCAAGAACTTCTCAGCACACCGTTGTTCTATCTTTTCTGCCATTGATGCCAGTGCAGATAATGGCTTGATCCGTATACTTGTCCCCTGTCGACAAATTGTCCACCCACTGGGATTATCAGGATGTGGATCATAGCAGATCTTCTCCTCAACTTCTATAAACTTCTGGAGACTGATGTTGCGACTAGTAAGCTGCATTGACTGAGTTTGGGCATCAACAATTGTTGATTCAATACAATGGCAAATGTCCTGGCCAATAATTTTGCGGATGAACCATGGTCCTGGAGCATGCACAGTAACAGCACGAGTGGTGTAAAGCTTCCCAGATTCACGATCAAGTTTCCGGTTCAAAGTGTCAACTTCAAGGATATGGGATAGGATTCGCTTGTTCTCAGGGTCAGTAAACTTTCGCCAAGATGCAGAAGTTACCCTCTCCCATGGATGCTTGTAAACATGCTCTTGCACATATGCTCTTACCATGCTGTTTGACTTGGTGACCTTCATTTAAATAAAGAACTTAGTAAGTACTCATTTACAGTAGGAAGTGAAAGATCAAATATTCATGCTTATTTTTGGTGGTTATTTTCTACAAAAATAAATGCTGAACAAAAAAGATCGTCAAAAGATTCAAAAACAAAGAACCAGGAATAATCACACCTAGTTTCAAAAGTTAAATCATTCTTGCTAAAATGTGGAATTCTTTTTCTTCGCCACACTAATAGGGTAATGATTAAACAAAATCTTAAAAACTTTTAACAGTGTTGATGAATATTTGAATCAAAGTTAACCACACACAGATGTGATACCCAGAATCAAATATCGAACAATCCTTACAGATCGAAATTCTTCTCATCAATCACTTCAGTCTAATCAAGGTAAATAAATTATGAGTTATGCATAGATCATAGATTTGAATCACGTGGCTCATGCCTATATTTTTCAATTAAATAAATTCTCTTCATCTTGGAAAACTATGAAATCCAAACAAAGGGAAATTTTGTCTCCCACAGCAACAATAATTGAATGCAACAATTTATTATATTGGCTATTGTGCCACAGATGAATAAATTATTAGAGTACAAACTCACACACACACAAAACTATGTGCTTCATAGGAATACAAATTCAACTAAAAGGATGGGACCATATTATTTTCAGCTTCTTCGTTTATCATCAAGCCCAATTCATAGTTGATGCACATGCACTTATATTCGCTAAACCACTACTACTCATAACAATGCATCAAATTTTCAATTCCCATTTTCACAGTTGAAGTAAATACAAGCACTGAATAACACAAATTTGGCTAAACTAAACGACTCCCAATCATATAGATCAATTACAAGGAACCTTGGAAAACAAAATCAGAATTTGAACCTTTAGACGAAGATTTTTAACTTGAACAGTATCTAAGCATCTGAAAAATAATCAAGGCTAAAAGATGAAACTGTAAACTCTACCTCCTGCATTTTTCAAGCATATTTTCACAGGAAAAAAAATGAACAAAAAGCACTCATTATTCCTATGAAAATTCTTCCAAATACATCTTAAAACCTATGCATTCAAGATTTGACAATGACAATCATGAAAAGTTGTGAAATGCAAATAACAAAACTATCCAACCAATAAGTAAACCAGTCTACATTTACTAAAGACGAGAAGATCAACATACACTCACCAAACAATAGCATATTCACTAATCAAGCATAAGCCCTGTTTCTCCATTCGTTCAATAAATCTATAACTACATTTTTTCACATAGAAATGTCATAGACCATGATTTCAAGCTCAAATTTTCTAATCATGGCTTTCAAGCATAAAAGAAAATTAAAATTTCGTGAGTTGTCCAACTTGCCTATACACAGAGTTCTTAAAGAACATTTTCTCAAAACTCATCAATTCAAATGCAAGACTAGATCTAAAACCTCAGGACTTGGACCACAGAATTATCAAGAACCATTACAAGTCAAGAAATCAAATCATCAACATCATAACAGAAGTTCCAATAACATGAAAAAATTTCTGACCAAAAAAAAAAAAAAAAAGAACTTTGTTCTCCCCAAATAGGCAAACTATATGGGCAATTTCAGATTTGACAATCACATCATTATCACATCCCAGCCAAATTTGATCATTAAAATCACAAATTAAACATTTTAAAGCATATTTTCAAAATTGCAGAAATAGTATTCAAATTGCAGCAAAAAATTTTAAACCTAAGCAAATAGTCAAGTCCAAGATCTCAAACAAATTTGTAAAGGAAACTCACCAAATTCGAATTTTTTAACAGCTAATTTTCAGCTTTCACTTTTAGAACCGAACAAAAGGATCCGTTGCAGCACCTTCAAGACTCCTTCTTCAAAGCCTTCTCCGGGCTACAGCCTCTGTTCGAAGCTCTCAGATAAACCCAGAAAAGAGCTTTCAGAGAAAAACCAGAGAAAGCTTTCAAAAGAGGAAAGAAGTTACAGACAGAAAATATTCTTTTGATTAGAGAAAATTATGGCTCTGTTTTAGGTTTATGATTTCCTGCTATTGCGATCTTTGAGCAAAAAAAAAAAAAAAAAAGTTATTGCGATCCAATGGTTCACATGCAACCCAAATTTATCTGACGGTCAAGATAAAAAAATACATATAGACGGCCAAGAGTTATTCTGAGGTGTTGCTAGTGGATCGAACAGTTAAAAATAGGATCCAACGATTGAAAAACCAGTCTTGTGCTCCAATCTATATCTAACGGATGAGACAATGCCCAAAATTAGAGGTAAGGATTAATATTTCTTATTCTTCTATTCCATCCAAAGGACGTAATTTAATGGGCTCATATTCTATATTTTATTATTATTATTATTATTATTTCTTCAAATCCATTTTGTTGCCGGTTAAAATTTTTAAACAATGAATTTTCTTCAAAAATTATAAAAAACTCAAAATTTAAAAAAAAAATTGTTGAATATAATAAATAAATAAATTATGTACATGATATATTATAAGATTTGATTGATGTCTTTGCATATACATGAATATTTTAGTTTTCATATTAGTATTAATTGTATTTTCTTTATTGAAAAATCTTCCTATTTCTTGTATTTTTCTTATTGGAAAAGTTTTCTATTTTTTTCTCTTTTGTACTTTATATAAAGGGCCTAATACTATTGAATGAAATGACTAGAAAAATTATTTTCTTCTCTATATTATTTGTTCATGTTCTTCTCTATTTTATTTATAACACGTTATCAGCACGAATCATTTTACAATATTATTCATAATTTTAGATAGCTTATAGTTTGCTACAACCCAGCTAAGGCAAAAAATTTGAAAAAATAAAATTCAAGCTTTATGGTAAATAATTTTGTCTAATTAATTACTATTATTATTAATATTTATGTATCAAATACATTTTTTTTAAGAAAAAAAAAAACTAAATCGTTTTTTTTAAGAAATCGTTTAAACATATTGGGCTAATTAATTTGAAAAAATCATTTTTTTCCTCTCTCTTACAATCATTTATCTCAAATCGTTTTTTTTTTTTTATTTATAAAGATTTGATATACTATTTAATGATTAATCAATTAAATTCTAGTTTCTGAAAAACTAGTATTATATTTTAAATACTAGTTTTTGAAAAACTAATATTATTTATAGTTCCTAAAGAACTAATTAAATAAATAACTAAGCTATGAGTTCCTAAAGAGCTAGTATTATATTTTAAATTCTAGTTCCTAAAGAACTAATATTATTTATAATTTCTGAAGAACTAATTAAATAAACTAAGTTATGAGTTTCTGAAAAACTAATAATAATTACAATTTCTAAAAAACGGATATTCCCTATAGTTCTTGAAAAACTGGTATTCTCTATAATTCCTGAAAAACTGATATTCTCTATAGTTCCTGAAGAACTAATATTCTATATAGTTTCTGAAAAACTAATCAAAATAAAAAAAAATATAAATTCATTAAAGAATCATTAAATATTCCTGAAAAACTAAATGCATTATTTACAAATTTTTAAAAGACTGATTTTATTATGATTTTATATTAGATAATGTTAATTGATGGCTCTCGACATCACGAGTAAAAATTATTTTTACTGATGTTACTCCTTCGGGTATTGAAATAAATAAAATAGACATCCCTGAAAAATTGATATTTTATGTTCCTGAATAACTAATAAATTTGATTTAAACTACACGTGTTGAATAAATTGGATGTTAATAAAGTACCTGCGTATGGCTATAATATTAAGGTAAACCCTTTTGCTTTGATTTTTCTATTTTGAGTATTTCATTGTTGTTTATATGTATTGGAATGATGGGTATGGTCTATTTGATTAACCAACCAAATTGCAACTTTTAATTGGTTATCAATCATAAAACACATTTTATGCATAGTTTTAAAGTCATGGCTTATAATTTTTTTTTTTGGCATGAAATCTGACCCTAAACTATTCACT
The DNA here is from genome assembly GCA_947687605.1 of Reutealis trisperma. Lineage (NCBI taxonomy): Eukaryota > Viridiplantae > Streptophyta > Magnoliopsida > Malpighiales > Euphorbiaceae > Reutealis > Reutealis trisperma. The sequence continues at coordinate 685,995 of CANTUT010000157.1, read as the reverse complement.
TATTGATTGATTGACTTGCTTTTGTGGGGAAAGGGTGATCTTGCGTTCATATTAATAGGTTTACTTGATTCATTAAATTGAAATCGATTCTACTAGTGTATATATTATTACATATCTTTCGATTCTACTAGTCTCAAAATTTATTTTATGAACAATACACGTCTCATATATATATATATATATATATATATATATATATATATATATATATATATATATATATATATATATATATATATATATATATATATATATATATATATATATATATATATATATATATATATATATATATATATATATATATATATATTTGTTAGTTGAATAGCCTACAAGAAAGTTGTGTGTGTTATATATATTTTGATTTTATTTATGTCAATATGTATTAGATGTGAAAGTAATTAGAGATTTAAATATGAGATGAGATGAATATAAATTATATAAGTGACGTGGTTTTGTTAATTTTGTGAATTGATGAATTTATTTTCGGATTGCATATATTGTTGGATTTATGTTGGTATAGAGAAGCATAATTAGTGCTTACCTTTACTTGGTAGGATAAATTATGAATTTAATGTTTGTTAAAATTAATATTAATTTATTTTCTGATTAGTCTATTTAGATATATTTTAAATATATGCAAATTAAGTCATTTAAATAAAGTAAAGTATAGTGAATTAAAGTTTGGTTGATAATTTTTATATGCTCTTGAATTCAATGAAAATAATTTTTGACATGAGTTATTTATAATGAAATGCATTTAGATGCTAGCAAAAGCAAAAACTATTGTCTACTTAAACCTCATTTAAGTGAGGATTTAAAAGTTGAATACCTCACTATTAATGATTTTTATATTTTTTAGAAGAGTTTTAAAAATAGATATAATCACTTAAAATATGTGATTTTACCACAAGCTCAATATGATTGGCTAAATCTATACCTACAAAACTTGAAATCTATTTGAAAATATAATTCAACCATGTTTAAAATTACTTCATAGCTGAAATTGTGCGGTAATAAAGTTACATACTCCTGTAGTAGCAGTGTAAAAAGTGAAAATTTACAAATATTGTTTTTCTAGTGGTTGCAAAGAATAATTGTTAATAAGAAATCATCAAACAATGCCCACTAATACAACTGCATTCCCTGAAGTGAGTGTTATAAATCATTTGGTAGATAATGAGAATTCTGAAAGAATAATTGGTAACGAGAAATCATCAAATAATACCCACTAGTGCAATTGTATTCCCTGAAGTAAATGCTATAAATAATTTGGTAAATCATGAGATTCTAAAAGAGGAACCGCCCATATAGAGGACACAACTCAATTCAATATTGATGATTTTATATAAACTCCTTAAAGGAGTAATTTTCAATGATTTTACAAGTTGTGTATTATAATGAGTTATTTCATTACTATTTTATCTCCACTATACATGCACAATATATTGTGTTGAACCTGCAGTTTAAGCATTAAACTTATAGTTCAATAATTAAATCTTGAATGTTTGGCATGAATGCCATTGTGTACATCATATATATTCTCCCTTGAAACTTGTATAAGGACATAAGCCGTAAATTTTTTTGTGCCATGAATATATTAATATCATTATCTCAATGTGCGATAATGGTCCACAAAAGAGACTAAAAATTTATTTTGATGAGGCATATTTCTCGTTATTTGGGGGAGGAAAAGCACCTGTAGTACTAAAGAATGTCGAGAAATTTATTGGAAGGAAAACCCTTTAAATAATTTTGGTTCATATATAAGTTAGAGTGAACCAGAAATTCACAAAATAATACAGTTGCAACAAATTGCAACTTAACTACCAAAATGCATTTATAGATGCTAAAAGAGTGATAAAGTCTCATATTACAGCTCCTAATACCCTAGCAAGAGTTGTGATTCCAATTGCAAATAGAAAATAATCAATCTCACTACACGCCAGAAGCTTAGATAGTAAATTGGAACTAAAGACAAAAATCTACGGAAAAGAAAAGCAGCGCCACTCATAAAATCTCCTAAAGAGAAACCTTCTAAAGAGGAAGATCTCAATTAAAGAGCTATAGCCAATTATCAGACACAGACTGAGACAACAGAATAATTAGATTCTCCAGATATGGTTTTTGGAGTTGATGATCATATAAATGAAAACTATGAGATCTCAATTATTTTTGTGATATAAGAAAGAGTTGATAGAAATTTAATTATCGTCGACGATAAATTTACCTCAACAGTAGCTCTTGCTGTTACAAGAGAAAATATTAACTCAGAATCTATAAGTATAATTGAATATTAGCATAAATATGATTGATCATCATGGAATTAGGCAATTAAAGTAGAGCTAGACTCGTTCTATCATTGACTATGAGAAAAATAATTCTCTTATTATGGAAATGATTATGTTCTGATATTTAATTAATATAGCAGTTAATGAAAGGCTTATTGTACGTCTTATAAAAGCAATAAGAGTCCCAGAAGGACTAATATATCATAAATGAATGCACATTAAATATGTGACATATATTTTATCAAATTGCAAAAATCTATATATGGATTAAAGCAATATGAACATGTGGTATGATTGTTTGAGTAAATTCTTATTGAAAGAAAGATATGTGAATAGTACACTATGTCCATTTGTATTCATAAAAGAACATAGAATGTTATATGTTATTATTGCAGTATAAGTTGATTTAAATATCAATGTGACTCCTAATGAACTCAAATAAATATATACCTATTTGAAAAGTGAGTTTGAGATGAAAAATTTAAAGGAAATGAAATTTTGTATTGGCCTGCAGACCGATTATTAAGGAGTCCTAATACACATGTATACTTATGTGGAAAAGATATTTAAGCAATCTTTGCATGAATAATCTTCTCCCTCAAGCACACCAATAGGTGGTCCACTCACTATAAGTGAAGAGAGACCTTTTAGACTTAAAGAAGATAATAAAGAGTTATTTGGTCTTGAAATAACATATATAAATGCTATAGGGCACTCTTGTATCTTGCAAATTGTATCAGGCCCGATATTGCATTTGCAAGAAAAAATTGCTAGCTAGGTATAGCTCTGCACCTACAAAGAGATATTAAAGTGGTGTAAAAAGTTATCTTCAATATACTATTAATATTATAATTCATATTTGAAATTAGTCTACATGTAAATATTGGTTATTTGCTTAGTCTCCATGATGGTAGATTTTAGACTGGTTATGTATTTACTTATGATGGTACTGCAATTTTATAAAGATTTTTATAGTCCTGAAGTACCTCACTAAAAGATACTCCCATTATATTTTGAGAATAATGCAATTTGTATTGCACAAATTAAAGATAGTTATATCAAGGGTAATGAATTAGACACAAATTTTACCCAAATTCTTGTTAATATATGAGCTCTAGAAGAGATATCCACCAAATTCACTCGAGTGACAATCCAATAGACTTATGTACTAAGTCTTTACCTAGTGTGGTTTTCACAAAGCATTGTTTCATCGATTAATATACATCTTGTTAAAATTTGTCCTCATCAGGGAGAGCGAATTAGTATATGATTGTACTCTTTTTCTTTAGTCAAGTTTTTATCCCACATGATTTTCTTGGACAAAGGTTTTAATGAGACAATTTATGCAATGACAAAATACGCATGAAATATACTCTTTTCTTTAACTATGTTTTTTTCCATTAGGTTTTCTAATAAAGTTTTTAACGAGGTATATTCATAGTGCAAGTAATATCCTAAGAGAGTACTATAAATAAATTATTATATATGGATATTACTTAAACATCATTAAGTATACGATTTGACAACTTGACAGATTTATTTATAAAAGCACTCCTTACAATCACATTTGAAAAGCTAGTCAACAAAATTAGCATGGTCGGCTAAGAGATATTTGATAGAAATCATATTTTCATGAGGGTGAGATTTTAGTGCACTGTACTTTTTTTTTTCCTTAGCTTAGGTTTTGTCCTATTGGGTTTTCCTAGCAAAGTTTTTTAACGAGGCAGTGTTATGGCGCAAATCCCTACAAGAATAATATACTCTTTTTCCTTCACTAAGATTTCTTTTTCCCATGGGGTTTTTTTTTAGTAAAGTTTTAACAAGGCATATTCTTTGTAAAAGATATCAAGGGGGAGTGTTATGATATATTATAAGATTTGATTGATGTCTTTCTATATTCATGAATATTCTAGTTTCCATATTAGTATTGATTATATTTTCCTTATTGGAAAAACTTCATATTTCTTATATTTTCCTTATTGGAAAAGTTTCCTATTTTTTTTCTCTTCTGTACTCTATATAAAAGGCCTAATATTATTGAATAGAATGACTAGAAAAAATATTTTCTTCTCTATATTATTTTTTCATGTTTTTCTCCATTTTATTTATAACATACATTTATATGTCATGGCCCCCAAAAAAATAGAGCCAATTTCGCAATTAAAGGACTACTGTTTAGGCCATAATAGGGCTACTCAAATTGTCGATTCAGTTTAAAATTAAATCGAACAAAAAAATTGAAATTATGTTTTATAATAATTTAATCAAAATCAAATTTTACATAAAATCGAATCAAACTGAATTAAAAAAGTTATATTCGGTTTGGTTCAGTTAATGAATTTGGACTTTTTTATTTTATATATATTTATTATTTATAGAATAATTATATATACAATATTTATCAATAATATTATATATATATATATATATATATATATATATATATATATATATATATATATATATATATATATATATATATATCAAATTTATTATATTATTATATATATATAATGTATTATATATTATTATGTATATATATAATAATATAATAAATTTGATATATATATATATATATATATATATATATATATATATATATATATATATATATATATATATATATATATATATATATATATATATATATATATATATATATATATATATATATATATATATATTTTAAACTTCGGTCGGTTCAGTTTAAATCAAAATTTTTTGGCTAAACCCGAACCGAACCAAACTAAAATTTAATTCAGTTCTCTATTTTAAAAATCAAACCGAACTGAAACCCTTAAAAATCAATGGTTTAGTTTGATTTGTCAATTTCGGTTTGGTTTTACTCACCCCTAGCCATAATTGTGTAAAACCCAAGGTTTTTAAATCAAAATGATTGAGTAAACCCATAAAATAGAATCACAAATTAGAATATCAATTAGAGTTCAGAAATTAGAATTCCAATTAGAGTTGAATTAAAAATTCAACCGAAATAAAATAAATATTGAATATCATATGCACATGACTTCTTTTTTTTATAATATTGTAAATATTAGGGCTTTGCATGATTTGAGTAAAGTAGGAGATTACAAATTTTAGTACCAAACCGTAACTTCAAAAATTGAAAAAATTAAGGAACTGGTCCCAACTTGTTAATATGAAGTATTGATCTTGACTTGTACCGACATTTCAATTCAAGTGTGTTTGATTATTTAAAGTAATGGTTCGAGCTAATACAATTTGGATATCGAGAATTTTGGATAATTAAATCAAATTCAACTATAATAAGATCAAGTTTCGACTTTAAAAGATTCAAATCCGAACTTAAATATGGTGAAATTTGACTTTATTATAATCGAATTCTATCTTATTAGGTTAAATTCATTTTTAATAATTAATTTTAATATTTAATTTACTTTATTTTCTAAAATAATTAATAATTTATTTAATAATGAGTTATATGATATATATTTAAACAAATTATATATCATATTGTAAAGCAATAATTCATATTATCCTAAAATAGATTAATAATTTATTTTTTAAAATATATAATATTATTATTCAATGATATTATTTTAAACTGAATTTTAATAAGATTAAATTCAACTTTATCAACATAGAAATCAATCATAATAAGGTCGAATTTCACCTTATTTTATGGAAGAATTTGACCTTAACAATATCTTACTCATTAAGGTCCAACACAATCTCAATAATTAATTTTGATTTTTAATTTAATTTAATTTATTTTTTAAAATAATTAATAATTTGTCCAATAATGAGTTATATGATATATGTTTAAATAAATTATATATCATATAGTAAAATAATATTTTGTATTATTCTAAAATAAATTAATAATTTATTTTTTAAAGTATATGGTATTATTATTCAATGTTATTATGTTAAACTGAATTTTAGTAAGTTTAAATTTAACCTTATTAAGATGAACTCTACCAAAATAAGGTTGAATGCTACCTTATTTTAAGGTATATTTTGATCTTAATAGGGAAGAATTCAACCTTAATAATTAATTTTGATAATTAATTTAATTTAATTTAATTTTTAAAATAAATAATTATTAATAATTTGTTTCATAATGAGTTATATGATATATATTTAAACAAATTACATATCATATAGCAAAATAATAATTTACATTATTCTAAAATAGATTAATAATTTATTTCTTAAAATATATGTTATTATTATTCAATGTTATTATGTTGAACTGAATATCAGTAAGGTTGAATTCAACTTTATTAAAGTTGAACTCTACAATTAAGATCAAATTCAACTTTAATAATCAATTTTGATATTTAATTTAATTTAATTTATTTTTTAAAATAATTAATAATTTATTAAATAATGAGTTATATGATATATGTTTAAATAATTTATATATCATATAGTAAAGTAATAATTTAAATTATTATAAAATAGATTAATAATTATTATTTAATATTATTATGTTGAATTGAATTTTGAATAAGACTTATTAAGGTTGAACACCACTTTAATAAGGTCGAATTTTATCTTATTTTAAGATAAAATTTGATCCTAATAAAGTAGAATTTGACTTTAATAAGGTCGAATTCGATCTTAATAATTAATTTAGATATTTAATTTAATTTTTTAAAATAATTAATAATTTATTTAATAATGAGTTATGATATATATTTAAACAAATTTTATATTATATAATAAAGTAGTAATTTATTTTTAAAGTATAGGTTATTATTATTCAATGTTATTAATGTTGAATTGATTTTTTTATTAAGGTAGATTGATTGAATTTAATTTTAAGGGCTAATATTTTTAAGTAAAATGTTTTATTTTATATAAATGACCTATTATTGTAAAGCTCTTATAATATACTATAAATTAAATTTACCTTACTAAGTAGTTTGAGAAATTCTTTAAGTTTTTTAAAATAATTAATAATTTATTTAATAATGAGTTATATGATATACATTTAAACAAATTATATATTATATAGTAAAGTAATGATTCATATTATTCAAAAATAAATTAATAATTTATTTTTTAAAATATAAGATATTATTATTCAATGTTATTATTTTTGAACTGAATTTTGATAAGATTAAATTCAATTTTATCAACATTTAACTCTACCATAATAAGGTTGAATTCCATCTTATTTTAAGGTAGAATTTGACCTTAATAATATCTGCATTATTAAGGTCAAATACAATCTAAATAATTAATTTTGATTTTTAATTTAATTTAATTTATTTTTTTAAAATAATTAAAAATTAAACATTTATCTAATAATGAGTTATATGATATATATTTAAATAAATTATATATCATATAGTAAAGTAATAATTTATGTTATTCTAAAATAAATTAATAATTTAGTTTTTAAAGTATATATTATTATTGTTCAATGTTATTATGTTAAATTGAATTTTAGTAAGTTTAAATTCAACCTTATTAAGATGAATTCTATTTTAATAAGGTCAAATTCTATCTTATTTTAAGCTATAATTTGATCTTAATATGCTAGAATCCAATCTTAATAATTAATTTTGATATTTAATTTAATTTAATTATTAAAATAATTAATTATTAATAATTTATTTAATAATGATTTATATGATATATATTTAAACAAATTCCTTATTATATAGTAAAGTAATAATTTACATTATTCTAAAATAAATTAATAATTTATTTCTTAAAATATATGTTATTATTATTCAATGTTATTATGTTGAACTAAATATTAATAAAGTTGAATTCAACTTTATTAAGTTGAACTCTACCTTAATAAGGTTGAATTCAACCTTAATAATCAATTTTGATATTTAATTTAATTTAATTTGTTTTTTAATATAATTAATAATTTATTTAATAATGAGATGTGATATATATTTAAATAAATTATATATCATATAATAGAGTAATAATTTATATTATTATAAAATAGATTAATAATTTATTTTTTAAACTATATGATATTATTGTTTAATATTATTATGTTGAAATGAATTTTAATAAGGTTGAATTCAACCTTATCAAGGTTGAACACCACTTTAATGGGGTCTAATTCCATCTTATTTTAAGGTAGAATTCGACCTTAATAAGGTCGAATTCAATTTTAATAATTAATTTTGATATTAAATTTAATTTAATTTTTTAAAATAATTAATAATTTATTTAATAATGAGTTATGATATACATTTAAAAATATTATATATTATATAATAAAGTAGTAATTTATTTTTAAAGTATAGGTTATTATTATTCAATGTTATCAATGTTGAACTGAATTATTTAATAAGGTTGATTGATTGAATTTATTTTTAATAGTTAATTGTAAGAATAGGAATTTGCAAATTCCAAACACTTAAAAGAATAAAATAATAATAATATAGCAAGAGGGAAAGAAAATAAATGTGTTTAAGAATATTTCTTAAACTTTTCAATTTCACTTTCTACATATAACAATTGAATTACAAATCCTTTATATAATCTTTCTAAAACCTAAAAATAACAAAATCTAAATATAAAAATAAATTAAAATCATTCATTTTTTATATTTTAAAAAAATTGTTTTCTAAAATAAGCTTTTCTGTTCTTTTTATTTTTTCAAGTTTGTAATTTAACACGCCCCCTCAAACTTGAATCTTTAATTCCAAGCATAGTCCTAAACTTTTCAAATAAATCAGCTTTCAAAGGTTTTGTCATAATATTTGCAACCTGTTCTTCTGACTTGCAAAAATGAAGCTCAATTTCTCCATCTTTGACGAGCTCTTTGATGTAGTGAAATCGAATATCAATATGTTTGCTTCTTCCATGAAATACAGGATTTTTTTGCCAATGCAATTGCTGACTTATTGTCACAGTGAATTGTTGTTGGACTTATCTTATTATGCTTTAAGTCCTTTAATATGTTGCGTAGCCAAATTGCTTGACATGCTGCTGATGTTGCTGCAATATACTCTGCTTCTGCTGTTGACAAAGCTACCACTTGTTGTTTTTTAGAAGACCATGAAATGATTCCATTTCCTAAATAAAAGGCATATCCCGATGTGCTTTTACGAGTTTCAATATCACCTGCCCAATCACTGTCTGTGTATCCGACCAAATTGAAAGCATCAGAATAACTATAGAGAATTCCATGACTTTTCATACCATTGAGATGACGCAGGATTCTCTTTGCTGCTTATAAGTGTGACTAGTATGGTTTCTCCATAAAACGGTTAATTAACCCAACTCCATAAACAATGTCAGGTCTAGTGGATGTCAAATAACGTAGGCTGCCAACTATACTCTTAAAATAAGTCGAATTCACCAGTTCTCCACTACCTTCTTTCTTCATTTCCACATGTTCTGCAACTGGAGTTCGGATTGGAGTAGCTATATTCATCTGAAATTTTTGTAGAATATCAATGACATATTTCTTTTGTGAAACAAATATGCCATTATCCGTTTGCTTTACTTCAATGCCTAAAAAATAAGACATTAATCCCATATCAGTCATCTCAAATTGTTGAGTCATGGACTTCTTGAATTCAGCAAACATTGCTTCACTATTTTCCTGTGAATATCAAGTCATCAACATATAAGCATAATATTAATAAGTCACCATTGGATTTTGACTTGATATATAATGTATGCTCATGAGGACATTTTTGAAATCCATTCTGCAAAAAATATGTATCAATCCAAGAATACCAAGCACGGGGTGCTTGTTTTAAGCCATATAAAGCTTTTTTGAGGCATAAGACTTTGTCCTCATTTCCTTTCTTTATGAAACCGGGTGGCTGTTCAACATAAACTTCTTCTTGCAGGACACCATTTAGAAATGCTGATTTTACATCCATCTGATGTATCTTCCATTTATTTTGTGCTGCAAGTGATAAGATCATTCGAATAGTATCCATTCTTGATACTGGAGCAAATACCTCAAAGTAGTCAATTCCTGACTTTTGCTTGTAGCCCTTGACCACTAATCTCGCCTTGTAACAATCGACTTGTCCATCGGGTCTGTACTTTGTCTTGTACACCCATTTGACTCCAATTGGCTTCTTTCCTGACGGCAAAGATGTTAGCTCCCATGTTTCATTCTTCTCAATTGAACAAATCTCTTCATTCATAGCTTGGATCCATTTTTCATCTACTGCAGCATCTTCATATGAAATTGGATCACAATCTGCAAATAAACAAAAATTTACAAGAGATTCATCTATCATCTCATCATTATCATCATCTCTAGTCACCACATAATCTTGTAATCGTGCTGGCACGACACGAGTTCTTTGAGGGCGTCCTGAAGGCCTTGGATCTGCTGTTGTGCCAAAAGTCTGAACTTGTGATGTTGGACTGCTTCTTGGTAACTGACTAGTTGAAAATGACTCAGTTGTTGATACTTCATTAATAATGACATTTGTTGCTGTGTCATTATTTTGATTCCATTGCCATGCTTCGTCTTCAACAAACTGAACATCTCGGCTTATGATCACCTCTGCTATGTCTGGGTTATATAACTTATAACCCTTTGTCACGTCACTATAGCCAATAAAGATACATTTTTTGCTTTTATCATCTAGTTTCTTCCTCCTTTCATCCGGTATGTGAGCGTATGCAATACACCCAAATATTCGTAGGTGAGACACATCCGGTTTATGGCCACTCCATGCTTTTCTGGGATTATTCCACGAACACTCTTCGTTGGACACCTGTTCAATAAGTAAACAGCATAAGCGACAGCTTCTGCCCAAAAACGCTTTGGCAAGTATTTTGCTTTTAACATGCTTCTAGCCATCTCAAATATTGTTCTATTTTTTCTTTCTGCTATACCATTCTGCTGAGGTGTATAGTTGGTTACAGTTGGCGCTGGATTCCTTCTTTCTTGCAATAGTCATTGAATTCATTTGAAGTAAATTCTCCTCCTCTGTCTGATCTTAGAGTTTTCAAGGAAAATCCACTTTGTTTCTTAACAAGCGCTTTAAATTCTTTGAACTTGTTAAAAGCTTCTGATTTTTCTTTCAAAAAATAAACCCAAATCTTCCTGGAGAAATCATCCATAAAAAGTAGAAAATACCTTTTATGCCCCACTGATTCTACTTTGACAAGTCCATATATATCTGTATGTACCAACTCTAATGGTTGCTTGGCACGTCTTGATTTACCGGCTGGGAAGGAGTCTCGATGATGCTTTTCGAGAATACAACCTTCACAAGTACTGGTGGGTGCATCAATTAGAGGTAGACCAGTTACCATATGTTTTTGTGCTAATAATTTTAAACCACTGAAATTCAAATGACCAAATCGAAGATGCAATAACCAATTGCTATCTTTGACTATTGCCTGTAAATTCATCAAAGATATCGTTTGAAGGGACAAAGGAAACATACGATTCTTTGTCATTATTACCTTTGCAATGATTTTATTATTTTTCCCCCTTATCTCACAAATTCCATTTTCGATATGAATTTTGTGCCCTTTTTCTGAAAGTTGTCCCATACTTAACAAATTCTAGAAAAGATTAGGCACATAAAATACATCTGTAATAGTAACATTGGTACCATCTTTTGATTGAATATTAATGTTACCTTTACCCATCACAGGAACTTTTGATTTGTTTCCAAATTTGACTTCTCCTCGGACTGATTCATCTAGACGTGAAAATAGCTCTCTCTTTCCAGTCATATGGTTGCTGCATCCTGTATCAAGATACCAGACATTGCTAGTTTCTATGTCCGTACCTTCTTTACAGGCTAAAACTAAATTTTCCTCCACTTCCACTGCATTTGCTTGTTCTCCTCGTTCACTTTGTAATTTGGTTTGACATTCAGATGCATAATGACCGAACCGGTTACATCTGTGGCATTGAATTTTGGACTTATCACGTCCAGAAGTTGTGCCTCTACCTAAAGAATTATTTTCTCTAATATTGTCTCTATTGGAGACAAAATAATTTCCTCTTCCTCAACTATGGCCACGTCCACGACCTCTACTATTTTGATAACCACCTCGATTGGTTAAATTTGCCCTACTTTGCAAAGTATGTTCTGGGCTAGAATTGTTGACTCGTTGGTTCATTCGTTGCTCATGTGATGACAATGAACCCAACAATCTTTCAATAGATAAATTTGATAAATCTTGGCCTTCTTTAATAGCTACTACAACAAAATCAAATTTTGCTGTTAAGGATCGCATAATTTTTTCTACTACTCTTTGATCACTTATTTCTTCGCCATTGATTCGCAACTAATTGACAATGGCTTGAGCACGATCAAAGTAAGCAGAAATGGATTCTGAGTCGTTCATACGTAAAGACTCAAAATCGGCTCAAAGTGTTTGCAAATGAACTTGCTTAATACGATCATCACCTTTGTAGGATTTCTGCAGAATCTCCCACGCAGCATGTGATGTTTCTGCCATCGATACTTTTTGGAATACCGTTTCTTCCACGGCTTGAAAAATGGCATATAATGCCTTTTAATCTTTCTTGCGTGTTTCTAATAATGAATCTTTCTCCTCCTTACTAAGTGACTCAAATGCAGTTGAGTCTGTAACATTGATAAAACCTTTCTCCACCACGTCCCATAGATCTTGTGAGCAGAAAAATACTTTCAACTGGACAGACCAGTTATTGTAATTTTTTCCATTCAATTTTGGAAGCTGCATCTGGAATGAACTGCTTGCTGCCATATTTACTTTTAAATGATTTTATTAAACAGGCTCTGATACCAAATGTAGGAATAGGAATTTGCAAATTCCAAACACTTAAAAGAATAAAATAATAATAATATAGCAGGAAGGAAAGAAAATAAATGTGTTTAAGAATATTTCTTAAACTTTTCAATTTCACTTTCTACATATAACAATTGAATTACAAATCCTTTATATAATCTTTCTAAAACCTAAAAATAACAAAATCTAAATATAAAAATAAATTAAAATCATTCATTTTTTATATTTTAAAAAAAACTGTTTTCTAAAATAAGCTTTTCTGTTTTTTTTTTTTTTTTCAAGTTTGTTATTTAACATTAATATCTTTATGTCAAAGGTTTTATTTTATATAAATGACCTATCTCTCATAATATTATATTTTCCTTATTAAGTAGTTTGCGAAAATACTTTGAGTTTTTTAAAATAATTAATTTAATAATGAATTATATGATATACATTTTAATAAATTATATATGACATAGTAAAGTAATACTTTATATTATTCTAAAATAGATTAATAATTTATTTTTTAAAACACATAATATTATTATTCACTGTTATTATTTTGAACTGAATTTTAATAAAGTTGAATTCACCCTTATCAACTTTGAACTCTACCATAATAAGGTCGAATTCCATCTTATTTTAAAGTAGAATTTGACCTTAACAATATCTACCTTATTAAGGTCGAACACAATCTTAATAATTAATTTTGATTTTTAATTTAATTTAATTTATTTTTTGAAATAATTAATAATTTGTCTAATAATGAGTTGTATGATATATATTTAAATAAATTATATATCATATAGTAAAATAATAATTCATATTATTTTTAAATAAATTAATAATTTATTTTTTAAAATATATATTATTATTATTCAATGGTATTATGTTAACTTGGATTTTAGCAAGTTTAAATTCAATCTTATTAAGATGAACTCAATTTTAATAAGACCGAATTTTACCTTATTTCAGGGTATAATGTGATCATAAGAAGGCATAATTCAACTTTAATAATTAATTTTGATATTTAATTTAATTTTTAAAATATTTAATTATTAATAATTTATTTAATAATGAGTTATATGATTTATATTTAAATAAATTACATATCATATAATAAAGTAACAATTTACATTATTCTAAAATAGATTAATAATTTACTTCTTAAAATATACGTTTTTGTTATTCAATATTGTTATGTTGAACTGAATGTTAATAAGGTTGAATTCAACTTTTTTAAAGTTAGACTCTACCTTAATAAGGTCGAATTCAATCTTAATAATAAATTTTGATATTTAATTTAATTTAATTTGTTTTTTAAAATAGTTAATAATTTATTTATTAATGAGTTATATGATATATATTTAAATAAATTATATATCATATAGTAAACCTCTATTGCTGCAAATGGCACCAAAACAAGACTAGGTAAACAAATCCTTCAATTTTGATGCAATGTAAAATAATTAGGCAAAACAGGTGATAAAAGAGGCATGATATGAAAGCAAGCACTCCTCTCTTTCAGGTTTTCTCCAAAATCAAATAATCTCATAAAAAATTAGATCACTGGAGTAGACAGGCAAAGCTGAATTAGAAAAGTAATATTTAAAGCTAGAAGCTGAACTAAAGATGACCAAACAGAATGACTCCAACTGCGATGGAAAAAATTTGAAAATCAGAAAAAGGAGTTAGCTAAGGAAGCAATCGAGGAAGAACAATTTTATGCACAAAAAGCACGTCAAGACTGATTAAAAATGGGTGATCATAATACAACCTCTTCCATGCAAAAGTCATTCAGAGTCGCCGACGAAATTATATCTCAGAGTTAGAAGATGCACAAGGTCAATTACATCAAGAGTAGAGCAAGATAAATGAGATCACATTATACTACTTCCAGTCCATCTATACGTCCAAAAACTCCTCGGTTTCTACAGTGCCTCTAAAGGCATTAGAAGGTAGGTTGACAGAGTATGAATCATGAATTGATCAAAGATGTGATGACAAAGGAAAAAAAAAAAAGGCAATGCTAGCAATCCATCCTCGAATAAGGCTCCTGGTTCAGACGGAATGATGAGTTTCTTCTTCTTCTTCTTCTTTTGTTCATATTGGGGTATTATTGGACCTAATATGCAATCAAGAGTTTCCTTCGGGGAGAACACTTACTTAAAAGCATCAATCACATAGTCATAGCCCTCATTCCCAAAGTTTACAGTTTGACAAACATTAAGCAATTGAGACCAATTAGCCTGTGCACTGTGCTTTATAAAATCTTTGCAAAATTCTCACCAAAAAATTGCAGAAATAATTCCTCCTATAATTGATGAAAATCAGAGTGTCTTCATTAAGAGAAGGATGGCAGCCAACAATATTCTGGTAGCACATGAAATCATGCATGCATGACTTGAAAACAAGGAGAAAAGGGAGGTCAATAATTGATATGGCTCTCAAATTAGACATAAGTAAAGCCTAAAAATGAGCAGAATGGAAAATTTTTGAAACACATGATGATGGCCATGGGTTTTCGTATGAAGTGGGTACATTGGATGATGGAAATGTATCTCAATAGTGATGATGGAATGTATCTCAATAGTGGCATACTCTCTTAGCATTAAAAGAGAACCATTGTTACTTTCAACTTTTAAGGAGCCTTAGACAAGAAGATCCATTATCTCCATATCTCTTATTATTTGTGCAGAAGGCTTATCAAATTTTATTTAATTAGGCATGAGATCTTGCCCGAATACCGGTTTGATTCGCTAAAAAGGAATAAGAATGCTTATTTGGGAAAAAACCCACGGTGAAACATTTGGATTTAGATTGATTGATTTTGAAGAGTGAACTTAGATTCGCCAGCTATTTTATTTTAATTGAGAAAAAATTAAGAAAAAAATCCAAATTGACTCCAATTGATATCCCAAAAGAAAAATTACACTAGTCTCGAAACTAAAAAGGATTCGAGAACTATTTTTTTTTTTAACAAATAAAGCTTGGCAATTAACTTAGTTGTCACTTAAAATTGATTTCATAAATTATGCATTTATAATTTGATAAATGTATGATGCACTGTCCATTCATAAAATAAACAAAACAAGAAATAAATAAAAGAAACAAAAAAGGAAAGTCAAAATTACAGTGAAAACTCAAAATAGGCAATACCTCCTCTAGCCCTTATGAGTTATAGGAAAGTTACACAATCGCCAAATTAATCTTAAAACAAACAAATAAGATAAAAGAAATCCTAACTAGGTGAAGAATGTGATGGGAAAGAAGTTAGTTTAATTTATTTGGATTTGCTACTTGAATCAAGTATGCCTACGTATCATTTTGAATGGGAATTAGAATCCTCGCAGTTCTAACTTCTTGCAAAGAGGTTTGTTTAGCCAAACCACTTTATCATGTTTGATTGATTGATTGATTAAGTTATATTGATTGATTTTAATTGATTACTAGGTTAAATTAATTATTTTAAATTTTAATTAATTAACTTAAGTGAATCAATTAAGAGAGTCGAGGGTAGAAGAGAGAAAAGAATTTCACAAAGACCCAAAGGGGGAGAAGAAAAGATCCCAAGGAGGAAATAAAAAATTAAATAAATAAAGGAAAGGAAAAGAAACTTATCTTGTGCTTCTATGATTTTGAGATGGAGGAGACTTGTCTCAGGTAATGCTGAAATTGTCTTGGACGGCAAGAAGCCTTTGACCTGACAGTCGGCTCGAGAAGTCCAAACCCAATTCACTTTCCAAAGCAAGGAACAATAGGAAAGAAAAAAATAAATAAAATATATAAAAAGAATAAAACTTTAAACTAAGAAGCTTATTACTTGGTAGACCAAGCTTTAGGGATTATTCACTCGATGTAAAGGCTAATCAAGTGAGCCAAGAGGTGGGAATGGTGTATGAGAGGTCCCCTATATATAAGATGAATTTTGGGGTTAGAAACCATCAATTTTAGATATAGAATACGCAAAAAAATGGCAAAAAATTGGATTCTCATTGAGGTTACCGTAGAGGGCCTTTGCAGTACTGTAGGGCTTGCTGAGCCCAGTTTCACAATTTTGGCCATTTTTTTGTTCATTTCAACTCCATTTTCTATGATTCCAATTGTGTTATGCTTCGTATTCAATCCCAAATGATCTAAGAATGGTTCAGAGCCTAATGGGATGGGTCCCAACTCTCGAGGCTCCATTTACTTGTTTTTAAGGCTTTGGTGTTTTTTGGCAATTTTGACTTTTAGAGTTTTGTCCTCCAAGCCTAGGTGCCTCTAAGATTCAAATGCATATTGAAGGGTGTAAAATTAAAGCTTCATAGCTATCTCCTTATCAGAATTGGCTTGGTTACAAAGCGATTCTAATGATGGTGAACTCAAGAAAAAAAGGATAGTAAAAGGAACCAAATGGATGCCTAAGTTAGGATTTTTACATTTAAGAATGAAAGGCATGGTTGAATTTTAAGGAAAAAGGAACCATTGGGATGTCTAATCATTCTTAAATGTTTGTGGCGAAAGATGCGAGTGGTCGATAAATAAGTAGGGGAATAAACCATATGGATGTCCAGATAATCAGCTTAAAGCATTTATGGGTAGAAGTTGACTAATTTTGATAAATTGGTGGAAGAATGAACCATAAGGTTATCTAGGCTAAGGGCTAAATATTTATAGGTAGAAATAAATGGATTTAATAAAGGCTAGAGAATGAACCACAAAGATATCTAGACTAGGGGCTAAATATTTATGGGTGAGATGATGGATATGATTTGGCTAAAAAGCGGAGAAAAGAACCGAAGGCATGTTTGGGTGAAGGACTATTTGACTTGGATAAAAAGGGTGGAAAAATGAACCTCATGATGCCTAGGTGATCGGTCCTAGACATTTATGGGCGAAATTTTGAAGAATTAAAGTAGGACAAAGAACCATAGGGATGTTTATAAGATCCTTTTTAGACATATATGGGTGGACTGATTGATAAAGGAAAATGCCCCCTGCATCTTTGGGAGATTTTAGTTAATGTTGATGACCTCAGTTTTGATTTGAGAACTCAACTTGATAATTTGTCTTGCTTTAGGAACTCTAATCAATCCCAGTCTTGATCCCTCTTGATTCATAAGCTCTGATTAGCAACTATTTAGTGTGAAATGCATCTGATCATGCAAAAGATTATACCTTAAACCTCGTGAAAGGTCAATTTAATAAGAGACTACTGATCTTTTGGGAGGAATATGCTCTCATTTTTTGGAAAAATGAATGAAAGTGGATTGGCTATTCGATCTAACTTTATGAGGTCATTCCTATACTCGACTTAGGCCAAGTATGAGGTTGGTTGAAGGGCTAGTCAATGGCTGTCGGTTTAGCCTTGGATGAAGTCATTTAAGAAAGCTAAGTCAACTATGGCCTTTAGAAGATATCAGGATAGTCAACTTGGAAGGCTTAGGTAGTCTGACCTCAAAGAAGGTTTGGTTTTAGATAATATTGCAAAGATCAATCCTTGTAGGAA